>JAQZBX010004868.1:0-58468 GCA_029593785.1 Cabassous unicinctus
TTCTACTATAGACTTATTATTATTCTATCAATGGAAGAACTCTTATCATTGATATAAATGCAGTAGCCAACAGAGGTTCTCAGGGAGGGGAGAGGGAAGAATAGGTGTAATATGGAGGCATTTTAGGGATATTGGAGTTGTCCTGCATGATACTGCAGTGGCAGATACAGGCCATTGTATATTTTGTCTTACCTACAAAATTGTGTGGGTCAGAGGGTAAACTATAATGTAAACTGCAATCCAATATATTAATGTATATAAAAGAAAACATGAATGCAATGATGAGGGAAATAATAGATTGGAAAGTTTAAGATTTCAATGGAAATTCTCAAGATACAAACTGCAATATCAAAATGGAAAATTTGACCTAATGATATTTTAGTAGCAGATTAGATTCTGCAAAGGAAAATATTAGAAAATTTGAGAACATAGCAATAGAACTTGCATAGAATTAAATACAGAGAGAAAAAAACACAGAATATTAATGATCAAAGACTAAATAATTCTTTGATAATATCAAGCAGTTTAATATATGTGTTTATGGAGAACCGCACAATTAAAAGTTTGGAAAAAATGTTATTTTTAAAACCTTCAAAAAAAAAAAATAAAGTGCTAGAGGAAAAAAAAAGTCTCTGCTAAGTTACAATTCTCAAGATAACATGGAAGTATAGTTCAGAATGAGGTTAAAGTGAATTCTGCTCTCCATTAATATGGAATAACAGTCACTGATTTACATTCTTATTATTAACCCAGGAAAAACTAAACACACTCTTTAAAAGAATAGATTCTAGACATTGCAAAATAGGCAGACCATGAGTGTGATTCCTGTGAGAGGGGAAACAAATGAGGTGAGTTCCAGAATCCCTGAAATTCATAGCCTAGAGGCAGTTCCCAAGAACAGCACAAATAGAAATATTCAAGCAGACCCTAAATATTTCACACCAATTTAGGAGCAATATAGTGATTTTTGTGGAATTAGTAGCATATGTAAAAGTGAAATTTATGACAAAAATAAGACAAAGAAATAATAGGAGAAATGGAAGTGTATCATTTAAGATATTTACACTATACATGCAGTGTATAATATTATTTGAAAGTAGACTGTGGTAAGTTAAATATATGCATTGTAAAGCATTGAGTAATCCACTTAAAATATAGACAAAGATGGTATAGCTAATAAACCAATAGTAGAAATAAAATAGAATTTTAAAAGTGCTGAAATAATAAAAAAACTAGGCATTACAAAGAAAAAAATATACAGGAAACTTTAACAAGAGAAGTTACAATAAGGAAGATTTAAATGCAAACATATCAATATTTACATTAAGCATAAACAGTCTAAACACAACACATTAAAGGCCAAAATAATTAGAATGTATAAAAAAGCAAGTAAAAATGATCTGTACTACTCAGGAAATCACTGTAAATATAATGATGAAGATTTTTTAAAGTAAACACATTCCAATCTCTTTCAAAAGTTGCTTTACCCTTTTGGATACCATTGTATAGGAATCGCAATTGCTTCACATCCTCAACAGAACTTCATATTTTGGGGAATTTTTTGGAGGGATATGAGAACATTCTATTTATGAGTATTTCTATTTCATTGTAGTTATAATTATTATTTCCACAGGATCTTTCATATGCTTCTCTGCCGTCAATATATATTATTTCATGATATGTCTATGCAAATATTTTTAATTTTTATATTGGCTTGTTTTTTTTTATCTCTGAATTTTGTGAATTCTTACTACATTATTATATTCTGTATACAAGTCCTCTGTCAGAGAAGTGCTTTGCAAATATCTGTCTCCTAGACTGCAGCTTGCAGTTTTATTCTCATAACAGTGTCTCTTGTAAGTCAAATTTTCTTGTTTTGATAAAGCAGTTATTTAAAGGTAAGCCTGCAATTACCATATGACAGAATGCCACATCTATTTATTTATGTAAGAGAAAAATAAATTTGTGCTCACATAAAAGCCTGTATGTGATGCTCAATTTGACAACACATATACTAAAACTGGAATGATACAAAGATTAGCATGGACCCTGCACAAGGATGACATGCAAATTTGTGAAGCATTTCATATTTTAAAAAAAGACAAAACCTATATGTGTTCATAAAACTACCCAAAATGTCTTTTAACTTTTGAATGAAAGAGAAAAAAAAATACTAGGGCTGCTTGCATCTTTAGTATGGAAAATAAACTTCAAATACATGTACCATAATGGACAAATTTCATTTTTATCACTGTAAGTGATATAATTCAGATTTAAAAGAAGACATCTTTTCTAGATTTCCAGGAAAATGGCATCTATATAGGTAGGCACTGCTCAGCTCTTTCACAGAAAACAGCAGAGAAGGGGCAAAATCCTACCGGACTGAGCTGTTTTGGAAATCCACAGAGCAGGAGGCTGCAGGACATCAGAGCTGGATGAAGAGATAAAAAGCTCACGGGAAAACCGTGAGTTGCTTGGCCCTGTGGCTGGAAATGGTGGGCTGGGAACACATACAACTGCAAGGATATAGAATAAGAGGAACCAAGTATCAAAACTTAACTTTACCACACACAAAGAAACAAGCAAAAAAAAACCCTAGAGTAGAAAGAGACGCTAACCAAATAAATAAGACCATCAACATAAACAGATGCCTAGAAACCAACAAAAAATATAAGCCATACTAAAAAAGAGGAAGACATGGCCCAGTCTAATGAACAAACTAAAAGAAAGGAAGGGATGCAGAATGTGGAAAATTAATCAACGATGTCCAAAAAAATATCATGAATCAACTTAATGAGGTGAGGGAAAAGATAAAGGATATTAAGACACTGGGGTAACATACTGAAGAAATTGTAAATATACATAAAAAGATAAATGAACTGATGGTGATGAATGGCACAGTGCAAGGAATAAAAAATACACTGGAAGCACATAACAGCAGATTTGAACAGGCAGGGGAAAGAATCAGCAACGTGGAGACAGTACAGATGAAATCAGACAGATAGTAGAACAGATAGATAAAAAGTTAGAAAAAATCCAGCAGGGACTTAGGGATTTGAATGACTACATGAAACTCACAAACATATGCATTATAGGCACCCCAGAGGGAGAAGAGAAGGGAACAGGGAAAGAAAGACTATTGGAGGAAATAATGGCTGAAAATTTCCCAGCTGTATTGAGGGACATGGATATAGAAGTCTGGGATGCACTGTGACCCCAAATAGCATAAATTCTAAAAAACCTACCCCAAGACATATACTTATCAAATTGTCCAATGTTCAAAATAAAGAGAGAAAAATGAAAGTGGCAAGAGAAAAGAGATCCATTACATAAAAGGGAAGCTTGCTAAGATTAAGTGCTGATTTCTCATCTGAAACCATTGAGGCAAAAAGGCAGTGGTATGGCATAGTAAAGGTGTTAAAAGGAAAACTTCCATCCAAGAATTCCCTATCCAGCAAAGCTGACATTCAAAACAGGGGAAAGGCCAAATTATTCACAGATAAACAGAAATTAAGAGAGTTTGGCAACAAGAAACTTCCCCTTCAAGAAATATTAAAGGGAGTTCTGCAGGTTGTAAGGAAAAAATGGGAAAGAAAGAGTTGGAGAAGAGTATAAGAATAACTAAAAAGATAAAAAGAGAAATAAAAACTGCATATGGCATACATAAACTTAAAATATTGCTAATGTAAGTAATTACCTGACAGCAAGAACATTGAATGTTAATGGATTAAACTGTCCAATCCAGAGTCACACATTGGCAGAAGGGATAAGGAAATATGACCAATCTCTATGCTGTCTACAAGAAGCTCACCTTAGAACCAGGGATGCAAGGAGGCTGAAAGTGAATGGTTGGAAAACAATTTCACATGCAAACAATAATCAGAAAAGGGCAAGAGTAACTATACTAATACATGATAAAATAGACTTTAACTGCAAAACTATTGTAAGAGACAAAGAAGGACACTATATATTGATAAAAGGGGTAATCTATCAAGAAGAAAGAACAATTATAAACATTTATGCACCTAACCAGGGCACCTCATAATACATGAGGCAAACATTGGAAAAACTAAGTAAAGAAATACATACCTCTACAAATACAGTGGGGGAATTTCATACACCATTATCATCATTAGTCAGGACATTTCAACAGAGGATCAATAAGGAAACAGAGACCTTGAATAATACATTAGAAGATCTAGACATAATAGATATATACAGAACATTACACCCAAATACAACGGGATATACCTTCTTCTCGAGCACACATGGGTCATTCTCCAGAACAGATCACATGCTAGGCCACAGAAAAACTCTTAATAAATTCGGAAAGATTGAAATAATAAAAAATAATTTCACTGACCAGAAAGGAATGAAGCTGGAAATCAGTAAGGGACAGAGAAGCAGATTAGGCTCAAAGATATGCAAAAGATAAGAATAGAAGGAAACTTCCACAACATGATAAAGGGTATACATGACAAACCTATAGCTAACATAATATTCAATGGTGAAATCCTAAAAGCTTTCCCTCTAAGATCTGGAACATGACAAGGATGCCCACTTTTACTGCTCTTATTTAACATTGTGTTAGAAGTACTTGCTTGAGCACCTGGGCAAGAAAAAGATATAAAAGACATCCAAATTGGAAAGGAAGAAGTAAATTTTCTACTGTTTTCAGATGACATGATCCTATACATAGAAAGCCCTGAGAAATCTACAACAAAGCTTCTAGAGCTTATAAATGAGTTCAGTAAAGTCACAGGTTATGAGATCAATGTGCAAAAATCAATAGCATTTCTGTACACCAATAATGAGCAATCTGAGGAGGAAATTAATAAAAAATCTCATTTATAATAACAACTAAAAGAATCAAATACCTAGGAATAAATTTAACTAAAGATGTAAATGACTTGTATGCAGAAAACTACACAACACTGTTAAATGAAATCAAAGAAGACCTAAATAAATGGAAGAATATTCACTATTCATGGACAGGAAGACTAAACATCATTAACATGTCTATCCAACCGAAACTCATTAAAGATTTAATGCAATCCCAATAAAAATTACCATAGTATTTTTCACTTCATTGGAAAAGCTAACTATGCAATTTTTGGAAAGGCAAGGGGCCTCATATAACCAAAGACATATTGAAAAAGAAAAATGCAATTGGAGGAATCATACCACCTGACTTTAAAACATACTACAAAGCTACAGTGGTCAAGACTGCATGATATTGGCACAAGTTTAGACATACTAACCAATGGAACTGAGTTGAGAGTTCTGATATAGATCCTCGCATATACAGTCAATTAATATTCTACATGTCTGTCATGTCTATTCAACTGGGAGAGAATGGCTTCTTCAACAAATGGTGTTTGAAGAACGGGATATCCATATCCAAGAGAATGAGAAAGGAACACCATCTCACACCTTATACAAAAATTAACTCAATATGGATTAAAAATGTAAATATAAAAGCCAAGACTATAAAGATCTTGGAAGATAATGTAGGGAAGCATCTATACAGTTTTGAAATAAGAAATGGTTTCATGAACTTTACACCCAAAGCATGAGCAACGAAAGAAAAAACAGATGAATGTGACCTCTTCAAAATTAAAAATTTTACACCTCAAAGGAGTTTGCAAAGAAAATGAAAAGGCAGCCTACTTAACGGAAGAAAATATTTGGTAGCCATATATCTGATAGGGGCCTAATATCCAGCATATACAAAGAAATCCTACACCTCAAAAATAAAAATAAAAGGACAAACAACCCATTTAAAAAATGGGCAAGTGATTCAAATAGACACTTCTCCAAAGAAGAAATACAAATGGCTAAAAAGCACATGAAAAGATGCTCCACATGACTTGCTATTAGGGAAATGCAAATCAAAACTACAATGAGATGTCATCTTACACCAATTAGACTGGCAGGTATTAAAAAAACAACAACAGAGGTCTACAAGTGTTGGAGAGGATGTGGAGGAATGGGGACCCTTATCCACTGCTCGTGGAAATGTAAAATGTTGCAGCCATTGTAGAAGACAGTGTGGCAGCTCCTCAGGAAACTAACTATAGAACTGCCATATGATCCAACAATCCCACTGCTGGGTATACCAGAAGAATTGAAAGCAGGGACATGTACAGATATATGCACACCAATGTTCATAGTGGCATTATTCACTATTGGAAACAACCCAAATGTCCATCAACAGATGAATGGATAAGCAAATTGTGGTATATGCATACAATAGAATATTACTCAGCTGTAAGTGGGAAAACAGTATTTAGACATGGGAAAATATAGATGAATCTTGAATACCTTATGTGAATGAAGTAAGCCAGGTACTGAAAGACAAATATGACCCCACTGATATGAATTAAGCAAATTGAGCAGACTGACAGAGATAGAGTCTGGAACACAGGTTTACAGGAGACAGAAAGGGAGAAGATGGTTGTGAGCCAATGCCCATATGAGCAAAATCTATGATAAGGTGGAAGGGTATAGTTGTGCAGTGAATGTGCATGACAGTGGTGCAGTGATGCTATTGGGATAGGCTGTGCTGAATTGTGAAGGGGGTATGATGGGAGGATGGGTTGGATTGTCCATGGAACTGGGAGGAGGGTTGGGGGAGGGAACAGGTGAACTCTGGAGATTTGCAGATATGTGGTTGAATCCACAACATTGGGAATGTTTTATTTTGGCAAATATGGCAGGAGAGGTTTACTGGTATAGGGTTTTGGGTGTGGGGAGATATGCTGGGGAGGGTGCACCTGGGGCATGCCTCTATGTAACATCTTGTCATAGCATGTTGTATCAATGTTTGGAGACCCACAGAATGAGCAGAAAGGTGTTGGACCACCATCCTGGGACTCCTGCTATGTTCTCAAATAGAAGGGTGGGAGTCTTTTGAGAGCATAGGTAATGCTTAATAGGGAAGTTCAGGTGAGTATGTCAAGCCCTCGATGTTGTTGCAAGTAACTATGAATCTTGTTCTTCAAGGAGTAAAGCTTAGTGGTTGCCATGGGTCCCCAGAGAAAGGAGAGGGAGGAATACAATTGATGGAACACGGGGCATTTTTGGGGCGATGGAACTGTTCTACATGATCATGCAATGATGGACACAGGCCATGTTAAATTTTGTCAAAATTTATAAAAGTGTATGGTCTAAAATGTAAACCATAATCTAAACCATTGACCATGGTTAGTATCAGGGTTTCAATATTTGTACATCAATTGTAACAGACATACCATCTACATATAAAATGTTAGTATTGGAGAAAGGGGAAAAAGGGGAGGATGTTGGGTATATAGGAATCTTCTATTTTCTGTATGTGACTTTTCTGTAACCTAAAGCTTCTTTGAAGACAAAATGAAAAAAATAAGATACTAGAGGAATAAATGGAAGAAAATTCTACTGTACATACAGGACAACAGATCTTACAGTGATAAAAGACACAATGTAAATTCTTTTTATTTTATATTTTTATAACATTTTATTAATTAAACTTTAAAGAAAACTTTGTATTTTATTTGTTATTTTTAAAACTATCATTATTTCATTTTCTTGTTAATTGTATTTGCTTATTTTGTTGACTTCATTATTTAAGAAGTTTTGGATCACAAAAGGGTTAAAACTGTGGCAGGGGAAGATCATTGATGCATGGTGTCAGTGATGGGGGATGCATGGGAGAAGGTTCAGGTGGGGAATACCTATAAGACACATAAATGTGTTCAAGTATTCGTTGGGAACTGTCATGGTGGGTGGAGATTCACACAGTATCCAAAAGAATATTGATTTCCCATCCTGGGGAGTTCTTCCACATTCTTTAATAGGAAAGTAAGAATCCCCCAAGTACATGGGCAGTGACTAATGAAGGAAGATGGACCATTGATGGTCCTTGGTGTTGATGATTGAACTTATGAACTTTTACTTTTGAAATAGAAACTTAGCCTAGTATTATAGGGTGCCTAAGAGTTATATCCTGAGAGCCACCTTCTTGCTCAAATGTGACCTTTCTTAGCATATAAATGCATTACCTTCCCCCCAGTATGGTACATAACTCCAAGGGATGAGCCTCCCTGGCACCAAGGAATTACTAGCAAGCACCAATTAGCAATGCAACTGGAAAAAGACCTTGACCAAAAGGGGGAAAGTGTAAAAACTAATAAGTTTATATGGCTAAGAGACTTCAAAGTGTGTCAGGAGGTCATTCCAGAGGTTACTCTTATGCAGGTCTCAGCAGGATCTCATTGACTGCCACAGAAAACAGTGCCTCAAATAGCAGGACTCCTGAGGACTTTGGAGATATCCAGACACTATAGGCAGGGCAGACAGTTCAGGAGTTTGTTGCCTTCCCAGTGGGCCCTACTTTGGAATTTATGCTTCCCAGTGTGACAGAGTTGGACTCAGTTGTGGTTTTCCCATCACCTGGCTCTTCTGCCCCTTATATTTGAACCTATAATTAGTACTAGAGTTGATAGGTATATGTACAAGAGACTTAAATCTTTTGGCTGTCCATGTGCCAGCTGGACCATGAATCTCAAAAGAGTTGCAACACGTACTCTCCAGTTCATTGTATTCACCCAGGACAACTAAGAAGTTGATAATGATGGACAATGCCCAATCCGAGGAACAGAGATTATCTGCAACTGCAAGCAAGATAGTCCCATCCATCTGCCTGATGAGATCAAAGCCCCCTCTCAATTAGAGGTGGAGTGTGCATCACCGTCACAGAGTCTTCAGGATTGGGAAATTAACAATGAACTAGAGTGGACTTACTGTTATTCTACAATAGTGTTATTGTGATCTAGGAATGGAAGAAATTTTATCATTGATATGGAGACAGTGGTCACTGGAGGTTCTGAGGGGAGGCATTTTTGGGACTTGGGAATTGTCCTGAATGACATTGCAATGACAGATATAAGCCATAATTTATCTTGTGCAGGAGACAGTTTAAACTATAATGTAAACTATAATCCACACTTAATGACAATGCTCTAAAATGTGTTCATCAATTGTAGCAAATATACCACACTTTTGAAGGATGTTGTTAATGTGGGAAAATGTGGGAGGGGTTGGGAGCAGGACATAGTGGAATACCTATATTTTTCTATGTAACATTTATGTAATCTAAGTATCCTTTAAAAAATTAAAAAGTATGTATTAAAAAAGAAGACATATTTTATGATTATTTTATATTACATTCTTAATAAAAGCAAAATTATAGTAACAGAAAACACATTATTATACACCTGTGCTTTTGGATTGTGGAAGACATTGAATATAAAGGGCCATCAAAGGGGAAATTTTCAGTGTGATGAAAATGTCTTGTATCATAATTGTAAGGGTAATTTAAAAATTTAAGTATTTATCAGAATTTGTAAATCTATATACCTAAAAGTGTGAATTCCTCATTATGTAAGTAAAATTAGTTAAATCGATTGATCATGGAAACATTAGTTAAAACAAAGCTAGTGGGACCATATTAATTTAAAAAATTAGAATTAAGAACAATAAATATCACCAGTGATAAAGCTATTTCAGAATTAGAAGGTCAACACATCCAGAGTACAAAAGTATTCTAAATGTGAATGTAACTAAGAGCAGATTTTCAAACTATAAGAACCCAAATTTGATAAAATATAAATGAGAAATACATTCATATTATAGTTAGAGAATTCAACACTCTTCTTTCAGTAACTGATGAAAAGTTAGATGGAAAATCAGTTAGGATAGAGAATACTTGAACAAAACTATCACCCAATTTGGTAAAAGTATGTTCATAAAAATGTACACGTAACAACAGCAGAGTAAACATTCTTTATGTGTAAAGGGCATATGCTCCAAGAGAAACCATGTTGTGGGCATAAAAAGAACAGATAAATATGAAATGATCAAAATCATGCACAGAGTATACTCTGATCCTAAAAGAATTAAACAAGTAATGACCAACAAATATGTCTGAGAAATCCATAAATATATTAAATTTACAAATACATGTTCAAGTAACCCACCATAATGGAGTATATTACAAAGGTAAATTGCAAAAATATTTTGTATTACATGAAAATGAAATCACAACAAAGAAAAATTTGTGGGATATAAGTGAAGCTATTTTAGCAGAGAACACAAAGAAAAGTCTAAAATTAATGATCCAACCTCTCACATTAAGAAAATAAAATAGAGGACATTAAAACCAAAGTACTCAAAGGGAAGAACACAATAACGCTAAGAGCATTTGTTTTAGTTTCTTGGCTGCCAAAGCAAATACCATGCAATGAGTTGGCTTTAACAATGGGCATTTATTGGCTCACAGTTTTGAGGATAGTGGAGTTCCAAAATTAAGGTATCGTGAAGATAATGTTTCTCCCAGAACATTGTGGCTTTCTGGGCTTGATAGTGGAGATTCTTGGTCCTTGGCTTTCGGTCACATTTGGCAATTCATCTGGCAGCCTCTCTTGGCTTCTCCCTTCTCTTTTGGTTCTGTTGAATTGCAGTTTCTGGCTGCTCCCTCTGGCTTTCTCTTTGACTTTCAGTTGCATATAAAGGATTCCAGTATTCAGAGTAAAGTCCAACTTGATTCATTTGGGCCACACCTTAATTGAAATAACATATTGGAGAGATCTTATTTACAATGGTCCACAGTCACAGAAATGGATTAAGAATATGTTTTTCTTGAGTACATAGCTCCAAGCCAACATTACATTCTCAAGAGATTAAACAAAATTTTTCAACACAGTTGAATATTAATCACAACAAATGCCATCAATTAACTAGGAATATAAGATGACTTCCTCAGCCTGATAAAGGACACTTATAGAAAATTGGTACCTGAAACACCATAATGATGAGTTATTAATTCTTTACCATCAATGTTAGGAAAAAGATAAGGATATCTGCACACCACTTCAATTTTATATTGTACCACATAACCTACTTAGCACAAAAATGTAAGAAAAATAAATAATGGATATGTAGGTTATAAAAGAAGAAGGAAATTTCTCTTTACTGTGTGAAAGTGAAATTTATCTATTTAGAAAATCCTAATGAATCTGTAATAGAACTACTAAAGCTAATGAATGAGTTCAACAAAGTCAATGGGTAGATGATGTTTTAGTTTCCTTGGCTGCTCAAACAAATACCATGCAATGAATTGACTTAAACAATGGGAATTTATTGGATCACAGATCTGGCTAGGAAAAGTGAAAATTAAGACATCATCGGAGACAATTCCTCCTCAAAGACTGTGACATTCTGGGACTGGATGCCAGCAATCCGTGAGCCTCAGCTCATTTGTCATTTGAAAATGTGCATGACAACCTCTTCTGGTCACTCCCTTCTCTTCCAGTTCTGCTGATTTAAAGTTTCTGGCTGCAACCTCTATGGCTTTCTAACTATCCATCTGAATTTCATTCTGTTTAAAAAGGTCTCTGGTAATAGGATTCAGATCCACCTGATTGAGTTGGGACACAACTGAAGTAACCTCATCAAAAGTTTGTACTTACAATGGATTCATACCCATAGGAATGGTTTAAAGTCAATGACATATTTTTTTTGAGGTAGGTAAGTCACTTCACCAAGTAAGATACATAGACCAACAGAGGTGCCAGACAAATGTAAGAAGAATCTAGAAGGTGTAAAAGATGAAAGTGATGGCAAGTATTAGTTGTGTCTTCAGTCCAGCTACATTGTTGTGGATGCAGTTTGTTCTACTAAACTTATTTTTATAGTTTGTCTGTATACATGACCCATCAGAATTCTCAAAACTTTACCTAAGAATTTAAAATAAAAATTCAGCAGATCTGAGTTATGAAGTATATGGATTATAGTCAGGGCCAGCTTCGTAAACATGCAAAACTTGTACATTCACACAAGACAAGTTCTCAGACAAGGCCAGAGGCTTGGTTTATTGCTCTACTGCCACAGTCTTGATGTTCTTGATCATTTTATCTTTGAACTTGTGTTTTGTAAAATCCAAAAGGACAATGTATCATGCATATGAACAGAGGAGATATGCCAGATGACATTGCCTACAGGCATGGGCTCAGAGATGCAGGGACTACAGACAACAGGCAGTAGGGAATGTGCATGCCTGGAGTAGCTGGGGATTGTATGGCTCTGAGGGGTGGCTATTACTAGGAACTGGTCCCAGATTTGGAATCACTCTATGGGCATAGCAGCAGAAACAGCAGGGATGGTGGCAGTAACTGAGGACAGTGGAGAGAGGAGAAGCTCCTCATGGAAGCAGCACTGCAGCCTGCAGTGGGGGACTGGTTTACCCCTCCATTCCTGGAGCCAATCACTTCAGCATGTGCACCAATATAAACTCTCCAGCCTTAATGTCTAGACAGAAACTGCCAGCCCTCAAATACTAAGCTTTGTGAGTATATTATTACAAAGTAAAAGCATACACATTAACATTGCCATAAAATGTATCAGAAAAAAACTCAGAAATCATTAGATTTTAGAATCTCTACCTTAGAAAACTTCCAAATATTTTAAAGCAAATGTCCACAAGCTTAGACTTAAATTTAGACTTAAATTAAATTTAAAAATAATCACACTCAGAAATAAAAACAGAAAAACTCTCACTAATTGCATACAAAGCTTGGCATGAGCAAATTGTTAATGAGGAAAGTATTTTTTTAAAATTTCTAAGTGAAGATATACTGGTAGACTAAATAAATGGACTTTTAAAATTATATACATATTACAAACCTACTTTAGGTTTCTTTTATGAATTCCACAAATTAGAGAATATGCAAGAGGAAACATTAAAAGGCCACTGTAAGATTCTCCATTCATTGTTAAATTCCTTCTTACACTAAATTGATTTGTATTGAGAGCTAAATATTTTTTGAAAATTTGTTCCTCAAAAATCATCAGCTCTAAATATTTCTATGTCAATTTGATTTATCAGGAATGTATCCATATATTGTCATAGCCTATATAATATCCTTAACAATTCTAGTAACAGTTGAATCAGAATTAAACCCTCCTCAGAATTTAAAGCTATCAAAAATGATTTGTGATCTTGCATTTCCTGAGAGCAAATGGCAATTATTTGGATTATATAAACCAAAAATGAGGTAGTTATTTTAATTTTGATGACTTTCTAAATAAATGAGTCAGAAAAATCTTATGATCAATTAATATATAACAGCAATAAATATTTATTGTATTATATAAGTGCACAAAATATTACTTTTACTACCTGTAAATATATGCTCTTACTCAGGTATTACTATTACCCTTAATGATGGTTAAGTTCATGTGTCAATGTGCCTGGATTATGGTGTCTAGTTGTTCAGTAGAACATGCATTGGTTTGTTACTGGGAGGACACTTCTGAAATTAAATCACCAATAAGTTGATTGCACCTATGGCTGATTACATCTACACTCACCTGAAGAGATTGCCTACAACAATGAGATAAGTCTCATCCTGTAGCCGAAGATCTTAAAAGGAGATGGGATGATTTCAACTGTCAGAAGACAGAATTTCCATCTCTATTTTGGCCAGCCAGATTCTCTTATGGAATTCATGGAAAACTTCCCCAGCTTGCAGCCTGCCATACAGAATGTGGACTTGCCCCACAGCCACATGAGACAATTCTTATAAAAATCTCATAATATGTACAGATATATCTTGTCAGTTCTGTTTCTCTGAAGAAACCTAACTAATACACCCCTGTTATGTTTTGTTACTAGTAAAATATTTAATTAGTAGTAAAATATTTTAGAGGAAAAAACTATATATTTTCATATAATTTATAGTTAATTGCACCATTTTCCTGCTTTTTAAACAAAGAGCAACATATTTTCAATTTGCCCACCACACAAATTATGTAGTTGACTGTGATTTTATTTTCCTCTAAATGAATTTATCATCTTAAAGTCATTTCCATCAAACTCAAATATTTTTACACTGATAGTTTTGTATGCACAGGGTGTGAATGTGGTTTTCTCATATATAAAATGTGAGTATATACATGCATATGCACACATACAAATATATAAATTATTTAAGATTATGTATATTACTTTTATTGGGGATGAAACATTATTTTATAAAACAATGTTAATGGTTACATAGCATTTTTTAAAAATAAATAAAAAATAAACTAGAACTTATTTCTGAGCATGTGATATGAGTGGCCTTTCATTAAAATATGAGGAACTGAAAACATGGCTACTCTATTCCACATACTTGGAAAATACCAGGTATTTAAAGAAGGTGAGGAAACACAGAAAAAAGAGGGAAAAAAAGAGGGAAAAAAAGAGAATGTAGGAGGGTTAGGGAGTGGGGCATATGGAAATCCCCTACATTTTTTATGCAATATTTATGTAATCTAATTGTCTTTTTAAACAATAGTGAACATGGAGTATAACTTCAAATCTCAAGCTATTTATTACAAATATCTTTCAAATAAAGTGAAACTTTGATTCTTGTATTGGAAAGTTCCCCAAGTTAAATTCACAACTCTCCCAATTTTGAGCAATTACAAATTATGTACCCAACCATTGTTCTTCATCTTCAGTCACCTTTGTGTATATGGTTTGGGATTTTGTTTGGTCCATTGTATAATTTGAGGTCATTCATATTGTGACTGACAGAACATCTTTGGGGTGAAATTTATCAAAGGAATATTTGGACATTCCAGGTTTCTTTACTGGATGCTGAATTTCTAACCCAGTGATATGCTGTGGAAGCCACAGATGTAAAGGAGAAAAGTACTGACCACAACTGTGAAGAAATATTTTAACTCTAAAATGTTAATCAAAGCCAATAAATTCTATGTCTGAAGGTAGTGAAGTTAATATCAACAATTTCTGAGGAGGCAAAAAATAAAAAATAAAAAAAACTACATCAAAAAGGTGTTCTGGCATAAGTAGAAAACAGCCAAATATTGTAAAACATAAAAAATCAGATGCTAGAGTACCATAATATTTTATTGTAATAGTTGCCCAGACAACAAAAGTATACAATCAAATAAGGAAGTCTAGAAAGAGGAAGCTGTTATTTGAAAGGTTTATGAAGTAAAGTTAAATTACATAGTTAAATTAAAGCTATATAAAAAGAGTTTTATCCTTTTAAATTTCATTTTATTTACCTTTTTTAAAATTATACAGATCTGGAAGTAATAACTTAAAGCTACTATGAACACTTTGAAATTCATTATTTGATACATTTTATTTTCCCCTTAATTTAAATCCCAATAATCGAAATTGTGAGATCAAAGGTTAAGAATAAACATAAGTAAAAAGGATAGAAAAATGAATACATGAATGAATGAATGAATAAATGGAAAACAAAAAATGTATGCCATGTTAAGGACAATGAAGACATAAAGTCAAGAAGAAAGAATGAGGAACATGGGTACAACCAAAGACCTTGGGTCCAAGAATGTCAGATAGCTGACATCCAACTGATTACTTGTAGCTCACAAAATATAATTCCTAGATCTCTTAAGGCATGTACCTCCAAAGTTGCAGAATCCTATCTATTAGATGGGCATGTTTTTTGGTTAACAGAGATTAGACTCTCAACTTAACTGGTCCATGACCCATGAAACAAACAGTTGATGTCCAGTCACTGCAGGGAAGACAGAAGTTCTATCTTCCTCCGGGACAAAGAACGATGCTGTCAAAACCTAATTAAAACCAAAGATTTCTCATTTGGACAATATACCCCAACATGAGTTGAATGTTTTATTAAATACATCACATTTTTATGTACACACATACTTTATTTTGTGGAGAGGGAGTATAGCTACAAGGGACTACAATTTTTTTCTGAAATTCTTTATCACTTCACATCATCCAGAAATAAAGACTCCAGCCAGAACTATATTAAACCAGCATTTCCACATAGGGATATCACTTGACATTACAGTCTTTGCCTTAATGTGCCTACAAATGAATACATACCTGTGAAAACAACAGATAAGGAAAAAAATCTCCTTCAAACAAAAATTAAGGATATTTATATTTTTAAATGAATAATGATTGGTAAGCCTTTATGTTGATTACACTGTCTACTCTAGGATGCTTTGGCATTTAATTCAAAAGAAATGTCTCAATTTTGTTTCAAGTACATGATTTTGCAGTGCTGTCATATGAAAATAAAAGATTAAGAATCACTATTATAAAAATATTCTATTCTAAGTCATTATTTTTTAACTTTGAATAATCAAGTATAAAATTCAGAATAAAACTCTCATTTATACATATGTATACACATATATAATGCTATACTATATTTGATATATCTGTGTATGTATACATGTAAACATATATGTGTTTATATACATATATATGATATACTTTGAGAATAATATATCTATCTCTATGTATATATGCATATATATGATATATTTTGAGAATAAAACTCATTTATACTTATGTATACACATACATATGCTTTACTATATATGATGTATCTATATATAGTTATACATACATATATACGATATATTTTGAAAGAAAAGAAGGATTGAAAAGAAAGAATATTAAAAGAGGTCTTTGGCTCTATCAAAATGTATTATGTTGAAAATTTCAAAAATTTTTACTTTACTTTTTTATATGCAAATAAAAATATTATAATAAAGTACTATAAAAGCATATGATTTCATACTAAATGCTTTCTGATACTAGGGTATTAGAAAAGTGAAAATATGTCTAAATATATAAATGTACTTATTCTGTTGTTCTGTTGGTGACCTATACAAAACAATTTCCCTTCCGTTTTCTTTTTTCTTCTTTCCTTATACTTTTTTTTTTTTTTGGATTTTTTATTTCAACTGTACCATAGTCTTTCTATGTTGAAATACTGGCTCTGGTGGATAGGAAGGGAAATGTCAGATCCTTTTTTCCCCCACCTTACAATTTTCAAATGTACCTTCGAAGTATAAGAAAGATGAAAATCACTCTAATCTGTTCTAAAGGATTTTTAGAAAATTGAAAAGAAAATAAATAATACACTTATGTCCTAATGATAGCTTGTTTGTTCCTAAGTAATAGATATATATGAGCTATAAAGGAAAGGGGAAAAACTATAAAACATCATAACATAGTGCTTTTAAAAGGTGAAGTTTGTTTCCAGACTTTTAAAAATATCAAACAGTATGTTTACTTGTCTTAAACATCAAATGATTCATAATATCATTTAAATTATTTGTCCACACCCCTAATCCCCCTACATCAAGCTCAGCCTCAACCTTTTGCATATTTTTGGTTTTAGTTGTTCTTTTGGCTATTTCCATAACATTAAATAAAGTTTTAAACTCATATGCCAGGAAAATACAGACAAAAACTTTATAATCATAGTAGTTTGGATGTGAGAAATTTTAAGTAAAAGAAAATCCTATTTACTTGCTTTTTGCTGTGTACCACATGATATATAATCAATGAAAGTCAGACTTTATATATTATATTTTATATTTTAAAATAACAGCATAATAAAGTGACATGCAGTGCAGAATTTAGTCATGAATACTTTAACTGGTGGCCACATTTATTTTAATCAGTTTTATAAAATAGAGGTACTCAAATATGTTTTGGGGCACCCCTGGGAACTATCTCCAGGAAACTATAAATTCTTAACTTTCTTTATAATAATTCTAAAAAAATATTTGCCTTTTTTGTTCTCATTGTCTCATGAGTACACAGTGGAAATTTCCCAGTGCTACATGACTTGTAATATTGCAACAGATTGATGCAGAAATAGAATAAGAATCCAGCAGTCTTCTATTAAGCCAAACATTAAAGAGATTTGCAAAAATTTTAAATAATGTCACTACTCTTCCGATTTTTTGTTTGGAAAATATAGTTATTTTTCATAGAAATCAGTTTTATTATGTTACAATGAACTGATTTTATCAATGTGATTAAATGAATTTATAAGTATATAGTCAGTCTTTCTCAATTTTATTTCCAACACAACAAACATCAATAAATATATTCCACATTATAAAAAACAACAACTCTTTGGGACTATTAATGCTTTTTGTGAGTGTTAAGGTTTTCTAACACCAAAAATTTCAAAACCAATGTCATAAAGTAATGTAGCTACTAAAAATGTAGATACTTCTGATTAAAAATAGACTGGTTTTGAACCATGGATAATTGTGTGCCTATGTATGCATATGTATGTGTATACATTGGTAACCCATTTTCTAATATTATGAAACTGGTATTAAAATAGTGTCTTATTTAATTTTGGACACAATATTATAATGCCTTTAAATAACATGTGTTTGGAGCTTTTCACTCAATTATCAATTTTACATGACAGGAGGGGACTGAACAATGTTATTTCACTTTTTAAAAAATATGAAATTTTAAAAAATACTTTTAAAATCCTTAAATTTGAGAACATAATTCAAGCATCATTTTTATTCAAGGAAATCTATACATATATACATACAAATGTACATAATAGGGATATTTTGTGTGCTCCATATTTTTATATTAACTGAAAAGTCTTATGTACCCTGCTTCTGGATATCCAATGAGGGAAGTCTCTCAAAGAGACAATTTCAACCTTTTGTAGGCTAATTTTGTACAAAGTGCTACCATTTAAACTATGTGTCAGTATTTCATCCACACACACCCCTCCCCAGCTTTTTGGGTCTGTACTCTTATACAAATATATAAGAGCAAAACTGACACAATAATTATCAACAAAATCACTTATAAGATGCTCAGTTCCTAGGCTAGTATATCTGTCTACGAGAGGTAATGATTGCTCACACCATACAGAATATCCTAGAAATTTGTCAGCTCCCTAACGTCTATAACATGGTTCTACTTCAAAATAATTGTCTTTAATTACAGATAATTACAGATAGATCTTATATTTATTTGTAATATGGGATTCCACATCGTGCCATTCTCATATTTTCAGTTCCTGAAATTAAATGACACAAGCCATCCATTAGATTATCAGCAGGTAGTTTCTGTTATATCCCCTCATCTTGTCTGAAGGCTCCTGGAATAGATAAGAAGTCAATGTCGAATTTCCCTGAAAGAATCATCTAAGGAATACAGCATTAGTGCAGAATGTGCTGTACATGGATGTGCCAAGGATCTGAGATCAGGACCTCAAGCCCTATTTCAGTGCAAAAGCAGATGAATTCTGAACTTAAAGTTTATTAATGCTAGATCAGCAAAACAGTTGACGTTTTGTGGAAGATACCTGATCCAAAATTATCAAACAGAATTAATTATATACAACTGTGTCACAGTTATCAGGAAAAAAATAATTTTGATAATTTTCCTTGGGTGTTTTTGGTACTCTGCTGTTTTATCGTTGGTTTTGTTTTTTATTAGAAAAATTGTAGGTTTACAGAAAAGTAATGCAGAAAGTACAGTGTTCCCATATACCCACCTCACACATTCAGTTTTTACTATTATTAACACTTTGCACTGGTGGTGTACTTTTGTTACAATTAATGAAATAATGTTAGTGTAATTTTACTATTAACCTATAGTCCATAGTTTGCATTAGGTTTCACTGTGTTGTACAGCTAGCTGTATGTTGTTTTGTTTTTAACTTTTATTCTGGTAACACATATACAACCTAAAATTTCCCACGTTAGCCACATTCAAATATCCAATTCAGTGGTGCTAATTATAATCACAATGTTGTGCTATCATTACCACTTGGGCACTGTTTTTCATATTCTATATACTGATGGACTTATATCATGAATTCCTTTTATTTCTGGTTTTATTTATAACCCTCAATTTAACAGGATAACTAAAATGAATTATTTTTTAATAATCTTTACTATGTTTGCTTGTTCTTTTTACAGCTCTCTCTATATGTGCTCCAAAAGTTAACTCATAGAAAGATGATACAAAATAATATAGTTGCATCAATGTCAAGTTGTAGGGAGCAGAAGACGTGAACCAAAAAAGAAGCAGGAAATATATAGGGTTAATCTATAACAAAAATAAAGTGGAACAAACTATTTGAAAAAGATAGCAAGATTTAGCAAAAAGTCCAGAATTATTTATCCAGTATCATGAGATTAGGCCTTTACTCAGCCAAAGATGGACAAGAGAATCCAGGACAGATTTCAAAGTCATAAAGACCAGTTTATTGTAACAGATGCACTTGGTTCTAAAAATAGCCTTCTATATTACTTAGGAACTCTAAGATATTAGAAGACAAGTATTGTAGGTACTTTTCTTCTCATCTCAGGTGAGAGGAGGAGCCACAGGTAGGTACAATAGTGGTGACTCATTACTTGTTGAGCTCCACTGCCTTTCTCTCTCTCAGGGTTTTGTGAATTTAGGCTCTACATGTTGATTTTTTTCCTCAGTTTTCTTCTCTGTCTAGCAGTATTGCCTTTTGTATTAAACTTTGCTTCCTTTTCCCAGTTTGCTAAGTTATTCCATTTTCTTATGCTGAAATTGTCAAATAGTAAAGATTGGTCAGGTTATAATACATTTTAAAGGCTTTGCTTAAGATAAAATTTTAAAAATCCATCATTTTCTAATACTGTGGTTGCCATAGTTACCATAAGTAATGGACAACATCAATACATGCATATAATTTGGTAGTAATATTTATATCTATATTCTCATCAGCTAATAGAAAATGAGAAAAGATTTATTTTTTCCAAGAAATTTATGTTGCAAGTACTTGGCCATAATTTCAATGCAATGATCATCAATCTTTTATGATGGATTTGCATTTTAAGTTGTTTGTATCTCTTAAATACATATACTTTATGCTATATTAAGTATGCGATATTTCATTGACTTACAAACTAAAACTATTGTGATGCTTAGACATTTTATACTTAATATATTATATTGAACATACCATTTCTCTTCATAGACATATAAATTATTGTTATTGAATAACCAAACTTTTGACATTTTTGTTGCTTTCTCAGTTCAAATAATTTTTTCAAATATCTTTCATTTTTCTTCTGTTTTTTTTTTTTAAATGGCATTTCATATGAAATTTTCTATTATAAAACATTGTATTCTATTCTACTTTTTTTAAATGAAAAATACTCTATTGGGCAAATGTTAAATTTCAATTTTCTTTATAAAAATATGTACACAAGAAAATTTTCTTTTAATTTCACTATAGGAAAATGATGCACATATTATATAATATTTGATTCTCAGAGTTAAATTCTGGAACATCCTAGGGATAAGTGAGTGTAGCAGTTTGATATTGTTTATGAACTCAAAAAAATAGATATTGATTATGTTTGTAAACTGATTTGTTCCTCTGGACATATTAGATTATATTGGATTCAGAGGTTTCACTTTTACTTGATCAAATAACGATTGGGGCTTTGATTGGGCCATGTCAGTAAGACATTGAGTTCCTGTCCTCTTGGTGGGTGGGGACTAATAGAGAAACCACACCCCAGAGAAGGGAGGTTGGAGTTTTGAGCTGAAGACCCGGGAAGTAAACACACAGGAGAAGAACACAGCGGAATAGAGATGGCTCCCAGACACAGCAGAGGCCCTTGGAAGGGAGATGAGCCTAATAGCCTACACCTACAGCTAATATTGAAAGAAGCTGGGACCACAGACCCTTAAGAGGAAGAGGAAGCCTAAACCTTGCAGATGTTGGCAGCCAAGAGAGCCTGAATCCTCACAGACATTGCCTGTCATCTTGCATCAACACATGGCAACAGGCTCTGAGTGAGGAAGCACCTCTTATAGTACCTTGAGTTGGACTCTTTAGGGCCTTGTGGTTGTAAGCTTCTACCCCAAATAAGTATCCTTTATAAAACCAACCAATTTCTGGTATTTTGTATCAGCACCCCATGACTGACTAATACAGTGAGAATGAGGAGAATATGAAGAGTATGTGCTTGGTCTAGAGGACATAACCATTACTCAAGATTTGTTGAATTTTGTCTTTCAGTGGGAATTCAGACCTACTGTTGTCAGCTATATCACATTTTTTAAGAGCTTGCATTATGTAATTTATTTTACATAAAATCATACATATTTTAAAAAATTGGTTCTATTTAAATAATTATACAAAAATAAATAATTTAATTAATTAAAAATCATGGGTCAAGCCAAACACTTCTGCAGGACCAATATGGTCCATAGATAATCAGTTTACAATTTCTACGCTGAATGGTGTTCATATATTACTCTCTTCTGATTTAGCAACCTTAAATATCTATTGGGATCTTCTTATAAAGAGGAATAGTTAAAAAGATTGCGTTTTTAAATCAATTACTTTTTATTTATATGCAGTCAAAATTGTATTTACCTGTTTTAATTACTTGGTTTATCATTTTCATTCTGATTATTACAGAATGTGAAAACCCTAATTTTTTGAGGACATGATCAAATCTGGATTTTTAAAAAGGAATATAAAATATGCAACAAATATATAATATACATATATACATATATATCTTTTTAAATGTATCTTCTAGAAAAATCCAGTAGTTTAGTTATTTTCTTTCTCTTGAAGGAACAGTAAAATTTTTCAAAATTAACCTCCATAAAAATCAGTTATCACTGAAAAATTCTTTTTGAAAGAAGAGTGAAGAAAAAAACTCAATCCTTATATTGGCATCTGCTAAGTCTTTTACTTGGATGATGTTAATCAAAGATGGGGATATTCAGCATTTGATGGATTTTAAATATAGCCTTCACATACTGCTGATCATCTGGCTGGATAATACTAGGTTTCCATATATTATTTTATAGAAATTTCAGGGGAGGGGGAGACTACATAAGATTTTCAAGGTTCAGAAGAACTCATATTTAGTTAATTAGATTTCAAAAAACTACCTGAAGGGCTCCAGTACTAGAGAAAGTATAAAAGTGTCATTATCAAACTTGATAAATTTAATATATCAATTGGATAAAAAATATTCTAAATTTATGCTCACCATTTTTATACATTACAGTAACCATAGCAAATAAGTAGAATAAAATATTTGAAGGTATTTATTTTGCATTCACTGTCTAAGAAAATAGCTTCAACAATAAGTACAATCAAAATGACAAATTAAGAATTAAGATATATTGTTTTGATTCCTTTTAAATCAAAACTTGAAATTTATGCTATTGTGTTGAATTTAAAAAAAACTAAAATTATTTTGAAACTTCAGTTCAACAAAGTAGGATATTATTCAATGCCTATCATAGATCTCTCCATTTTATAAATATATTTTATAATTGAAAACATTTTGTCAATGCTGTTTTGTAAATTATGTTGTAAGCATTGTTTTACAAGAGTTTTATTATTTATATATAATACATAATTTATATATTTTATTTTTTAATTAGAGAACCTTTAGGTTTACAGAAAAATCATGTAAAAATACAATATTCCCATATACTCACCCTATTATTAACACTTTGCATTAGTGTGGTACCTTTGTTAAAATTGATCAAAAATATTAAAATTGTACTATTAACTATATTTATGTTTAGGTTAGCTATTCCTAAATACACTGGATACAGTTAAAAAAGAAATGGATAAGATGATGACTTCAAATTTGAAACTTAAGCACTGCAAGAATGATGTGAAAGTTTCTATGTGTGCCCTGAAAGAAAATCTTGTTTCCTGCAGCCGCAGACTTTTGATCTCTGAAAAGCAGACCCAAAGTCTCATTGTGTGTCTAGCAGAGTTCCAGTGGAAACTAAAACTCAACTTTGCAGGGTGTCTTCTGTTAAAGTGAGGGCATTGATTGGAAAGGAGTGAAATCCTGAGGATTG
Source organism: Cabassous unicinctus (assembly GCA_029593785.1). Taxonomy (NCBI): domain Eukaryota; kingdom Metazoa; phylum Chordata; class Mammalia; order Cingulata; family Chlamyphoridae; genus Cabassous; species Cabassous unicinctus. The sequence goes on from JAQZBX010004868.1 coordinate 23,732, forward strand.
AGATGGATTCATATGGGTTGATGATGATGGCTGTGGGGATATTGAAACCCTAAATTCTGCTGACACTTTTCCAGATAATCCTGTAGTGTTCTGCCCCAAGGGGACAGTCATCTGACCTCCTTCTGCCACTGAGGAGACCACATCCCAACCTCCAGCCTGCCCCAAGCTGGAGTCAGATTTCCAATTTCCCTAAGGATTCCTGACCTCCTCCCTTCCCTGCAGAGATGACCAACCAATATCCAGCCTGTCCTTAGAAGACCTAACCTCCAGCCTCCTTCAGGGTTCAGCCATCCAACCCCTACCTGAAGAGATAATTCCTGTCTCAGCAGATGAAACTGCAAGGGATGTCCTGAGGTAACTGGCATTTAGTACACACCTAATTCTTCTTGTCACCCACCCCCACAATCTCTCTTTTCTTCCAGATCTATAACTAGATTAGTCACAACACGACCCCAAAGTTGAAGTACAAAGTGTGACCCACAAGGAAGCATGCTATATTCCAAAAGAACTGCATGAGTTTTCCAATTTACATAGACAGAAATCAGGGGAGTATGTATGGGAATGGATATTAATGGTGTGAGATAGTGGTGGAAGGAATATAAAGTTGGGTCTGGCTGAATTTATTAATATGGGCCCACTAAGCAGAGACACTGGACTCAATGTTGTAGCTCAGGGGTTAAAAAGCACTCCAACAATTTATTTGGGTGGCTTACTGAAATATAGATCAAAAGATGGCTGACATGGCCTGAGGTTGAGATGCAAGAATTTCCCTGGTATTCTGTAGATGAGGGGCTCCAAAGGCTTAGAGAGATAGGAATGTGAGAATGGTATTACCATTTAAGACCTGCTCATCCACCCCAGGAATGTCCAGAGGTTATCTTTCACCAGGACTGTGAGGAATAAATTTGTAAGACTAACTCCATCTTCCCTGGAGAGCTCTGTGGTTGCTCTTTTCTGTAGGTCAGATATTTCCACAAGAACTGTGGTCATAGAACTAGATACTTAAACACTATGAGGATTATCACATCCTGGGCCAGCAGAAGCCAAGTGGCAGTACTTAATTGCCAAAGATAAGGTGGGCATGGCTACCACAATGAAAAGCAGACTTAAAGCAGAAAAAAAAAGTCTGAGTTGCATAGACCTATGGTATTGGTTAATAGATTATGGGATATCTAGAAGTAAAATAGATGGGCAGTCTACTGAATTCCAACTTTATCTGTATAAACAGAAGTGTTCTAGTTTGAGTATACAAAAGTCTAACTTGAATTACAGGAACAGAGGGTCACAGGCCCTTAATCAATCCCTAGACTTGAGAAAGTTTACAGAACCAGAGCCCCTTGAATGAGGGGAAAGATGGGTCACTTTGGGTAAGGACCCTGTTATACTGCCAAAAATGTATAATGTTAACCTTACTCCTAGCTTTCCCCAAAGATACCTATGGTTTTTTATCAGAGTAATTGTGCATTGGGGAAAAGAAAATTGTGGCAGTTTGATATTAATTATGAAACCAAAAAAAGAGAAAGATAATGTTTGTAAACTAATCAATTCCTCTGGTTGTGATACCCTTTGATTACATTAAATTCAAAGGTTTTATGTTTACTGGATAAAAAAAATTTAGGACTTTTGATTAACTTTTGAGTCCTATTGGTGGATTGATGTAAATGGCACTCACTCAAGAAGACATGGAAAAAGAGAGAGTTCTGGCCTGTTTGATCCTGGGACCCCTGGGAGAGATGAGCCATTTGCCTGATATTTTGCAGCTGAAGAGAACAGAGCAGCTGAGCAGCTGAAAAGGTCCAGAAAGAAAGGAGTCCTATGCCAAATACTGCTATACGAAGTCCTGAGAGACCAGACAGAGATCAGTGAACATCTTGCTTCAAAACATGGCAACTGATTCTGGTGAGAAAGCAACTGTGAGTTGGACTCTTTAGGGCCTTGTAACTGTAAGCTTCTACTGCAAATAAATACCCTTTAGAAAAGCCAACAAATTTCTGGTACTTTGCATCAGCACCCCTTTGCTGACTAATATAAAAATGATCAGACATTTCAGGGATTGACACTGGCTCAGAATTGACATTAATTCCAGGATACCCAAAATGTCACTGTGGTCCACTAGTCAGAGTGGGGGCTTATGGAGGTCAGATGAAGTTTTAGCTCAGGTATGTCTCACAATGGGTTCAGGGGGGTCCCCATACCCATTCTGTGGTTATTTCCACAGATGCAAAATGAAGATTTGAAATAGACACACTCAGCAACTAGTGGAATCAACACATTGGTTCCCTGACTTGTGGAGTGAGGATTATGATAATATTAAAGGCCAAGTAGGAGCCATGAAAACTGCCCCTACCTAGCAAAATAGTAACTCAAAAGTTATTGGATTCCTGCAGGGATTGCAAAAATCAGTTCCACCGTCAAGGATTGAATGATGTAGGAGTAGTGATTCTCACCACATCCCCATTAAACTCTCCCTTATGCCCTGTGCAGAAAACAGATGGAATTTTGAGGATGACAGTGGATTATCATAACTTAAATTGGTGATGACTTCAATTGCAGTTGCTGTTCCAGATGTGGTATCAATGTTTGAGCAGATCAGCATACCCTCTGGTATGCAGCTATTGATCTTGCAAATGTTTTTGGTTGTTGTTTTTTGTTTTTTTCTCAATTGCCATTGGTAAAGCCCACCACAAACCTTGTGCTTTAAGTTGGCAATGCCAGCAATATACATTTACTGTCACACCTCAGGGGGATATCCTCAGCCCAATGTCATAATATTATCTGCAGGGACATTGATTGTCTCTCCCTCACACAAGACATCACACTGTTTTGATGATATATTGATTGGACCTAGTGAGCAAGAAGTAACAACTACTATAGATTTATTGGTAAGGCATTTGTGTGAGAGAGGATGGGAGATAAATTTAACAACAATACAGGGTCCTTCGACCCCAGTGAAATTTCTAGATGTCCAGTGGGGTGGGGCATGTCAAAACATCCCTCCTAATGTGAATAATAAGCTGTTGCATCTGGACATTCCTAATACCAAAAAAAAGGCCTAACACTTAGGTGGCCACTTTGCAGTTTGGAGACAACGTATTCCTCATTTTTGGGTGTTACTCTGGCCCATTTACTGATATATCAAAAAAGCTGCTAGTTTGAGTGGGGACCAGAACCAGAGGAGGCTCTGTGACAGGTCCAGACTGTTGGCAAGCTACACTGCCACTTGGGCCTTACGATTCAGCAGATTTGATGTTGCTGGAAGAATCATTGGCAAATATAGATGTTGTCTGAAGTCCTTGGCAGTCCACTGTAGGGAAATCACAATGCAGACCCTTAGGATTTTAGAGCAAAGCCATGCCATCATCTGCAGATAACTACTCTCCTTTTGAGAAACAAAAGGAGAGCCTTAGTAGAGACTGAGTCTTAGCAGAGACTGGACACCTAACCATTGGTCACCAAGTTACCATGAGACCTTAGTAGCCTATTATGAGATAGGTATTTTGAGCAGTGTACCTGGTTGTTCATTTTGTTTATAAGGAGAAATGACCATAGGTGCATTTGTACCCTGATTCATGGGCTGTTGCCAATGGTTTGGCTGGATGGTCAAGGACCTGGAAGGAACATGGCTGGAAAATGGGTGACAAAGAGGTGTGGGGAAGAGGTTTATGGATAGACCTTTCTAAGTGTGCAAACAAACAAACAAACATAAAAAATGCTCACTAGAGGGTGGTTGCAGCAGAAAGAGATTTTAACCAAATGGATAAGATGACCCATTGTGTGGAGACTAGCAGTCTCTTTCCCCAGCCAATCCTGTCATTGTCCAATAGGCTCATAAATAAAGTGGCCACGGTAGTAGGGATGGAGTTTGTGCATGGGCTCAGCAACATGGACTTCCCCTCACTAAGGCTGATCTGGCTACAGCCACTGCTGAGTGCCTAATCTGCCAGCTGCTGAAACTCACAATCAGTCCCCACTATAGTACAATTCCCTAAAGTGGACCAGCCTTATTCTTGATGCCAGGTTGATTACATTGGATCACTTTCATCATGCAAGCTCAGTGATTTGTTCTAACTAGAATAGACACATACTATGGATATGGGTTTAACTAGAATAGACACATACTCTGGATATGGGTTTATTTTCCTTGCATGCAATGCTTCTTCCAAAATTACTATCTGTGGACTTATGGAAAGAATACCATGGTATTCCACACAGCATTTCTTCTGATCAAGGAATCCATTCACAGTAAATGATGTGCAATAATGGGCACATACCCATGGAATTCACTGGTCTTACCATGTTCCCCATTATCCTAAAGCAAGTTGATTGATAGAATGGCAGAATGGCCTTTTGAAGAATCATTTTTGGTGCCAAGTAGGTGCCAATACCTTGCAGGGCTGGGGCAGTGTTCTCCAGGGGACTGTGTATGCTCTAAATCAGCATCCACTCTAATGTGATATATCCCTTGTAACCAGGATTCATGGGTCCATGAATCAAGGGATCGAAATGGTAGTGGCACCACTCACTATTACCCTTAGTGATCCACTAGGAATATTTTTGCATCCTGTCCCTGCAACCTTAAGCTCCTCTGGTCTACCGGTCTTATTTCCAAAAGGAGGAGTGCTTCCACCAGGAAAAACAACAATATTTCCACTGAACTGGAAGTTCAGACTTCCACCTTGTTACTTTGGGTTCCCCATGCCTCTGAATCAACAGGTAAAGAAGAGAATTACTGTACTCACTGGGGTGGTTGATTCTAATTTTTATGGGGAAATAGGACTGCACCTACACAATGGAGGAAGAGAAGAATTTGCCTAGAATACACAAGATCCCCTAGGGCATCTCTTAGTACAGCCAGGCCCTCTTCTTAAAGTCTGTGGAAAACTGCAATAACCCAATCCAGCCAGGACTAACAATGGTCCAGAATCTTCAGTAATGAAGGTTTTCCCACCAGGCAAAGAACCAGGGCCAGCTGAGGTGCTTGCTGAGGGTAATGGGAACATGAAATTGGCAGTGGACAAAGGTAGTGATAAATATAAATTTTGGTCATGCTACCATTTGCAGAAAAAAGAACTGTAATGGTCATAAGTCTTTCTTCCTTGTTTTGTTATGAGTATGATTGTATATGGACATAAAATGAATATTTGTTTTCTTCCCTATCTTTTCCCCTTATCATATGATATAAGTTGTATTTGTTTCATACCATAGTATTTAAGGATGTCAAGTTTAAAAGTGAATATTACCCAAGGATTTGCACCCAATTCTGGAGGGATTTAGTGCATTTCGGTTGTATGCAAGGCAATTAAGTATTGTTATGCTAATATATATATACACACATATACACACACACACACACATATATGTCTCTTATTGTTTTTATTTAGAGATGAAGTATGATTTAAGGTGATGTGTATGGTTCGCAAGTTGACAAAGGGTGGACTGTGATAGTTAGGCTAATGTGTCAAATTGGCCAGGTAATGGTGCCCAGTTATTTGGTCCATAAGTACTGGGATAATTGTAATACCAGGACATTTCATGGGCTTTAATCATCAATGAGTTGATTGCATACATGGCTGATTATATCTGCAATCAACTAAGGAAACTGCAGTCAGCAATGAGTGACATCTCATCCAATAATTTGAAAGCCTTAAAATGAGAAGTGATTTCAGCATTCAGAGTGAGAATTCCCATCTCTAAATCAGATAACCAGCATATTCTGGGAACTCATCGAAGACATTCATGTGGCTTGCAGCCTGCCCTACAGAATTTTGACTTGTGCATCCCCATGGTCATGTCAGACAATTTTATAAAATCTCATACTATTTACAGATATATCCTGTCAGTTTTGTTTCCTTAGAGAACTCTAATAAAACTGAGTTTTAGAATTTCTTTAGATATTCTGGATATTAAACCTGTACCAGATATATGGTTTCCAAATTTTTCTCCTATTTAGTAGGTGGTTTTTCACTTTTGTGATGAAGTCCTTTAATTAACAAAAGTTTTAATTTCTGATGCCTCATTTATCTATTTTTTCCTATATTGCTTGAGCTTTAGGTGTAAAGCATAAGAAACCATTGACTACCAAACGATCTTGAAGATGCTTCCCTACATTTTCTTCTAGTAGTTTTATGGTCAGGGCTCTTATATCTAGGACTTTGATCCATTTTGAATTAATTTTTGCATAAGGTGCAAGATATGGTCCTTCTTTCAACCTTTTGCATATCCAGATGTCCCAGTACCAATTGTTGAAGATACTATTCTGTACCAGTTGAGTGGACATCAAACTTTACCAATTGGCAAGGGGCAATACACATGTTATTACTAGCAAACACAAGACCTGAATATAATATTATATTCTCTTTTTTATTATAGCCTGGTAGTTGTGTGTTGTTGTTGTTTTCTTTGATTTCCTGCATCAATTTAAATGAGATGGATGCTGTCTTAGTAGTCATTGAAATAAGATATCTTAGAGGGTCACTAGTTTATTTTATGTGGAAGAAGTTTGAAGAGTCAAAGAACCTTATCTGGCTTACTGAAGTAAACATATAAGTTGTCCTTTCACAGAGCAGAGATACTTTTCATTATCATTAAACTGAAAAAAGAGCTGAGGCATCCAATAAGAAGGAGGGAGGGAAGAACTTCTGTAACATATGGTTTAAGGTACTATCAGAGGACATTGCAACAATCGCTAAAATATGGGTGTCTTTATTATATTTCCAAGGAACCTTTCCTGACCGAGCACAGTTGCTTCCTTTCTACAGATTTGGAAGAAGTTCTTTTTAAATATTGGTGAAATGAGTTCAGTAGAAGGCAATAAATCAGTAACTATGAGAAAAATGTTAATAAAAAATAATTCAAACCAGGAATTCCAGCATAGAAGTAAAAGGATTTCTATATGAAAGAAAAGGGTAAATATAAAGGAATATATTATTAGCAAAACAATATATAATTGTTTCCCACAATTAAAAAATTTATATGTATATATATTTTTTCTTTTTCAAATTGAAAAGAATAGATCAATTTTTTATTTTAAATTCACATCTTAACATACTGTTGTGAACTTTCAGTCACATAAGAATAAAAAAATTTCTCAAAACATCTAAAACTACACTGTTTGGTATAGACACCCTTGGTAATATGTGGCAATTTAAATTTAAATTTGAATTAATTAAAATAAAGTACAATGAAAAATTCAGTTCCCTAGTTCTAGTAGCCACATTTCAAGTATCCATTAGGCAATTGTATTTAGGACTTACTTTATCACATGGTACATAATATAGCATGTCTGTCATTGCAGAAATTTCTGATGGGTATCAGTAAACTAGAGAGATAATCCAAAACAAAAATGAAACAAACACTGACAAGAAAACACCAACATATAGCAGGTTGCCTACAAATGAAAACTCAATACTGACATCAAATTCTCATAATAAAAGCATAGTTCTAACAGTAAAGGAATTTTTTAATTCTGAGAGAAATAATGTTTACCTTGATTAACTGTGAAGGAAGGAAAAAAACATTTATAGATAATCACTGATTAAATAATTTATCTCTAATATACTCATTACTATGGATTTTCCTGAGGACATACTGGCAGGAAAATGAGTGAGTAAAGAAAGACAAAGAAAAATTTTTGGACAATAGACAGTGAATGCAATCTCTAAAAACAAATATACAGAAGACAAGGGAATGCTAGTACATATTTGAGCAGAAGAAGAGAGGTAAGCCTCTAATTAAAAAACTGATAAAGCCCCACTACACTTCAGTATAGTTTTCCTTTCACTGGAGCAGGAGACTTCTCATTGATCATGTTGGAAAGAAGGATAGAAGGAAGGAGGGAAGATAGGAATGCAAAAATCTTGCACTTTGAGGTTTTAAAGGAAACATAATTTACTTAGTCACAATGACTATATTTAGACTAAATCTTTAGGAAAATGCATAAGAACTAATGGCAATTAGAAAGCAAATACCACTTACCACTTTTGCACTATTTATTAATGGATTGACAATGATTATGGATAGAAATGGAGAAGACAGACTAATTGAAAAGCGGGAACACTAATTTCCCTGTTTCACCTAAGTGTAAATTAAGTAGTCTTGTTGGCTGATTGAACAGGATATGTGGATTTGAGTTTTCTGTCTTGAATTGCAAAGGAGACAAATGGAGAAATTGAAAATATTGATATTGTCTGAGATTGAGGTAGGACTGGAAATGATTTAAAATCTCAAGTAACATAGCTGGAAATAAATTACAATTTTCAAATAAAATAAGTGAATAATTGAATAAACATATTCGTTAGCAAAAGAGAGAATTAACAATTTGGAAAATTAGAATCAGAAATGTTTAAAATAATTGAGGCTAGGGATTCTGAAACAGGAAAATGGTGGGTTTTGTTTTCCATTATGACCACGTTTGTATTTTTTAGTTTTTATTCATGTGCGTGGAAGACTTTGGTTAAACAGGAAAACTAATGTAAATTTAAATTAATTAATGGTACACTATTACGATCAGTAGTTTCATCTCTTTCAGGGACATTAATTATGACATATTGGTTTACAAACTTTATTATTTATTTGCAAAAAAAGATTTATCACACTACTTAAAATCTTTGATTCCTTAGTGCTTTAAAAGTTTATTTGTAATTCAAGTTCATAGTTTACATAACACTTTTACTGTAATACTTAAGTCTAATATAAAAATTAAGCAGTTAATATAATAATTATTTATTTTATACACTATCACTTGAGTTCCAAATATTATTAATATATTGGATACACTTTGCTTAATAAATTTAGATTCACACATGATACATATTTATCAGCTATCACACTAACTGCTGCTCCTCCTTGGTTCTGCCCAATCACAGCCCTGGGCCCAGAATGTCCCCTTATCTGGATGCTGGTCATACAGTTTGTGACTTGACCTAGATTCTTCTTCCATATTGGAGTGATCATTCCCTGTTCAGGCTACACAGTGAACTTCTATGTATCACTCAAGTATGTGCCTCATGTGGTATCTGGTAATACTTCCTAGTATATCTGTTCCTGGCATAAGGGAGGATGGGGAAATGGGATCTTCCCTACTGCAACACAAGAGGTGCATGTGCAGTCCATCACCCTGCACTGACTGTCAGGAGGACCGGCCGGCCATTGGGGACCGGCACCCACTATTGAAGTTGACCTTGTTCTGTATCTTGACTATGCGAGTAAAGTGTTGTTCCAACCCATGGATGTGTGTGTTGACTTTCCTGGTGACTGTAATACCATGATACCATGGCGTGGACAGACGTGTCTGGACTCTTACACTTGGTGATGGACAATGCCTTTCCTTATGTGTTGGGCCTTTATCTTTGGTGGTAGCCCAGAGCCTTGGCTCTACATTTTGTATGTGAAAGTTAAGACCAATTGCATGGCACCAAAGTTTCAAAGAGAGAAAGAGTTTATTGCTGAGTGCAAAGCAAGGGGAACAGAAGACCTATTGGTCTTAAATCTGTCTCCCTGAACTGGAGAAACTTACAGTGTTTTATAGCATTCAAACAAGGGCAGGCAGACTCAGGATGCCATCACCATTAGAGATAGTCTAATTGCTGAACATGTGCAGACTGATTACATGGTTAATTTACTTGGTTTAAAGTTTCGGCTATTGTGCATGTCAGGTAGGCCAATTCTGATTAGAACTGCTTTGGTTTAGTAAGATAACTTAGAAATTTGGGGTGGTCAGTACTGGGCTGACTAATTTTTAATCAACAAGGGCCTACATGTAAGGGCACCTGACTTCCGAGAGCTACATGCAAGGGAACCCTACCTCAAGGGTTGCAAAATAAGATAATGAAATACAAGCAGAGATGGTAATGAGTTGTCTCGTTACTGTCCAGTTACTGGGTTAGGTCAAGCAGTTTCAAAACAGCATTAGTATTAAAAAAATGAGGCATCTGGGTTGCAGTTCAGTGATTTACAACAATTACAGATATATGCTTTTTATTTCAAATAAGATTAACCTGCATCAAGACTATCATTCCGTAAACTATCAGAGCTATTGTTATTTTCTTTCGGCTACATTGTAAAATATCAGAAGATTAGCAATTGCTTAAAATACAATTCAGTGAGTCAAAACACGTCTGTTAATTTTTCAGTTACACTCATTCAATGAATTATCAAATATTATTAAATTTTATCTTTAGGATCTAATTCCTATCTCCATCTCTATTGCTTCAGTATACACCCTCGTCATCTTCTAATTGGGCTGTAACTTACAGGTCTTTCTTCCTCCAATCTGCCTCCTTTATATCTTCCTCTTACGGTGCAGTAGAGTGGTCTTTCTTGAATGCATATGTAGTCACAGCACTGTCCTGATTAGTGAGTCATAAAGACTCTTACCTGATAGGCCATTACAACGTTGTTATTTGACACACAAGATCCTATCTTCCTCTTTTCACAAAATTACTTGCAGTGTATTAATAATATCAAAATCTTTCACTCTTCTTTGCCTTTCTTCTTGCTGTTCCCATTTTATATATTTCCCTCCTCAACTCATTTATCTGGTTGGCAAAATCTGACCTATTCTGTGTATTAAGGAATCATATATAAAAACAAAAAATAAAACAATCCATGCCAGAATGCTCCATAGATGTTTATTGTGGGAGATAATGATTGACTACATGAAGAACATTTGAAATAGCCATACGATATTAACACAGGGAAATATTCTTAAAAAACCTTCTTAAAAACAATCAAATCCCAAGATTGGGGAATGAACAATGGACTAAAGTAGACTTATTATAGACTTTTTATTCTAGCAATGGTTGAACTCTCATCATTGATGTAAAGGCAGTGGCCACCAGAAATTCTGAGGGATGGGAGGGAGAAGAATAGGTATAATATGGGGACATTTTTGGGACACTGTATTTGTCCTGCATGACATTGCAGTGATGAATATAGGCCATTGTATATTTTGTCATAACTTACAAAACTGAGTGGGACAGAGTGTAAACTATAATGTAAACTGTAGTCCATGGTTAGTAGCAACTCTTCAATACATGTTCATCAATTGTAACAAATGTACTACGTTAATGAAGGATGTTGTTGATGTGGGAAGTGTGGGAGGGGGAGGGAGTGGGGCATATGAGAATCTCATATTTTTTATGTAACATTTATACAATCTAGAGCTTCTTTTAAAAAAGATAATAAAAAACAAACTAATTAATTAAAAAACTGTTCCTTATGCTGCTGAAAATATCAGTGGGTTATTAGGTTGTTTGTTACTGAAGATGCTAGAAAATCTGGCATGTTTTTAGTGTGTATTTTCTGTCTCCAACTATATGACAACTTAGCTTTTGTTCAGTAGAATACTGACAAAGACATTCTCTAGTTTAAACATATGCTTCTGATCATTAATTTTCAGGAAAGTAAAAACAGTTTAGAGATTTAAAAAATTACTGAGCTACAATTTATGTTTCACATCTTTCTATCTCAATATTACAACATGCATATATGATTATTAAACATATCAGAAATAAGTAGAGAAAAAGAAGGATATAAAAAGTTGTGTTGCTATTTTTAGCTGATGAATTTCTCTGAATCTGGATTACAGACATTTTTTGATGCTCATTCTCATTTCACAAATTTAATAGTCTCCTTATTTCTTCTTTCAAACTATCACTTAAGGTTTTGTTACCTCTTGATTTGTGATAGATAAATTAATTTTAAACTAAAATCCACAGTTACATCATCTTTTTACCAATCAAAGTCATTTTTGGACATCCTCAGTTTCATCTCAAACTACTATCCAGCTGCAGCAAAGAAAATTGGAAGATATTGACACAACGATGACACTTAAAATTAGAGTGATTTTGAAACAGTTGCAACAAATAACTTCTTTCCAGAAATTTGTGAAATTTGGTTTCTAGAGGAAAGATTATTAAGTTACAGCTAAAACCAGCTCAGATATGGTATAATCATACTTTTCCATTAATTGAAATTATTTTGGAAGATATGAAAGGAACTATAGGAACTACATACAATCAGGAATTAATAAGTATTATTGATCTTAAATTATTTATCTATGGTGTAATCAAATTCTAACTCTACATAAATTTACTCAAGACAAATTTTAAAAAGTGGACTTTGAATCCCACAGTCTCCAGGAAGTAAGATGTTAGTGAAATTTTTCCTGAGACACGTAGGAAGACTTGAGAAGTACAAATTGATATGTCTTACTTTTTGCATAGCTATCCTTTATATTGAAAATTTCTAGTAAGTAGAGATAAACTCATTCTCAGAATTTGATCAGATGAAACTCCAAAGCCAGCTAGAAAGTTTTTTTGGAGAGTGATTAGCATATTTACTGCTAATAAAGCAGAGCAGGTCAAATGTGGGATCATTCATGTGATTCAGCCACACAACCTCTGCCATTTTCAAGAGGCTATATGTGGAAGAAACTTAACACTTGAAGGGAGAGATGGTAGAATGTTATTTTACCTTGGTTTCAGTTGTCTAGTTGAATTTCAACTATAGCATTTTTCTTGGAGAGGAAAGAAATTAAATGTTAATGCTATTTGCTCGTGTAAATATCATTTTTTCCCCAGATTTATAAGAAGAGAAAATGACACCCTCAATAAGGATCTATGTAATTAGTATGTCTGGAGACATTTAGAGGATTTTTCACTCTTCAATAACATTGACATATAAAAATTAAATCCATACAATATCATTTTTAATGAAAATAATTACATAATTAAATAATTAAAATCCTAACTATTCTCTGGTATTGAAAATATTTGTAGATCAATTATATCTAGATTGAACATAAATGAACTAAAACATCAAAAGGAAAGTTATAAGTAACACTTCAAAACTATAATGTGTAAAAATATATTTATTTCATTTTTTGTTTTTTTTTGTATCTATTTGTTCAGAAAATACAGAGTTCCCATAACTATCCTATAAACTAAGTTTTCCATATTATTAACAATGCATTAGGGTGGTACTTCTTTTATAATTCAAGAAACAATATTATTAAAATTATACTATTAACTATAATATAGTCCTTAGGTTCCATATGGGTTTTACTCTGTTGTCCATTCTTATTTTTAAGTTTTTATTCTGGTAATATATGTATAAACTAAAATAGCCTCTTTTACCCACATTCAGATATATAATTCAGTAGTTTTGATTACATTCACAATGTTGTGTTACCATCACCACCATCCATAATCAAAATTTTCCATCAAACCAAACAGAAATTCTGTGCCAATTAATCATTATTCCCCATTTACTACCCTATCTAGCCCCTGGTTACTATATTCCAGTTTCTGACTCTATCATTTTTTTATTCTAATTATTTCACATTAGTGAAATCATACAATATTTGTCCTTTTGTGTCTGGCTTATTTCACTCAATATGTTTTCCTTAGGTTTCATCCATGTTGTAGCATGTATCTAATTTTTTACAGCTGAATAATATTCCATTGTATGTATATACCACATTTTGCTTATAAAATCATCTGATGATTGTTTCCATATTTTGACAATTGTGAATAATTTGAACATTGGTGTGCAAATATCTGTTTGAGTTACTACTTTCAATTCTTCTGGAGTGATTGTTGCTTGTTTCTTTTATCTAAAAGTGGTATTGACAAGTCATATGGTAATTCTATATTTAACTTTCTGAAGGATTGCCAACTGTTAAGCACAGTGGCTGAACCATTTTACATTCCCACCAACAATGAATGAGTGCTCCTATTTCTTCAAATCCTCTCTAACGATTCCTATTTTTCATTTTTTAAAAAGTACTCATTTTAGAGGGTGAGAAATGGTTTTGATTTGTCTTTCTCTAATTGCTATTGATGATGAATATATTTTTATGTGCTTAAATTGACTATATCTATATCTTCTTTGGAGAAATGTGTATTTAAATATTTTGTCTATTTTATAATTGGGTCATTTGTCTCTTTGTTGTTGAGTTCTAGGACTTCCCTCATATTTTCTGAATATTAAACCCTTATTGATTATGTGGTTCCCAAATGTTTTCTCCCTTTCTCTAGATTGTCTTTTTACTTTCATGATAAAGCTCTTTGATGCACAAAGGTTTTTTTTTAATTTTGATGTTGTATCATTTATCTATTTTTTCTTTTGTTGCTCATGCTTTGGTATAAAGTTTAAGAAACCATTGCCAAACACAAGTTTTGAAGATGCTACCCTATATTTTTTTCTAGGACTTTAATATGTTCGGTACTTATTTTTAGGCCTTTCCACCATTTTGAGTTAATTTTAGTACATGGTGTAAGTTAGGAGTCCACCTTCCTTCTTTTGCATAGGGAGATCCAGTTCTACCACCTCTATTTGTAGAAGAGACTATTCTTTCCCCATTGACTGAACTTTGTACATTGTCAAAAGTCAATTGGCCATAGATGTGAGGATTTATTTCTGAACACTCAATTCAATTTTATTGGACTATATGTTTGTATTGTGCTGATAACATGCTTCTTTGATTACTTTAGTTTTGAAACAAGTTTTAAAATAGGGGAGTGTGAGTCCCCTGATTTTGTTCTTCATTTTCAAGACTATATTGGCTATTTGGGTCCCCTAACACTTTCATATAAATTTAAAAATTAGCTTTTCTATTCTGTAAATAAGACTGTTGGAATTTTGATTGGGTTGACTCTTAATGATATTTAGCTTTTCAACCCATAAACATGGGATGTCTTTCAATTTATTTATGTCTTCTTTATTTCTTTAATGTTTTGTAGTTTTCCATGAACATGTTCTTTAAATCCTTAGTTCATTCTGTTGTTAGATATTGTATTGCTTTTGTTGCATTGTAAATGGAACATTTTTCCTTGACTTCCTATTTAGATTGTTAATTACTAATGTAAAGAAATACTACTGCTTTTTGCATGCTGATCTTGCACCTTATAACTTTGCTAAAGTTGTTTATTAAAGATAATAACTTTCGGTTTTTCAGAATTTTCTATATATGTAAGGTCATGTGATCTGCAAATAGAGAAATGTTTACATCTTACTTTCTTATTTAGATGCCATTTGTTTCTTTGTCTTGCTTAAATGCTGTGATTAAAACTTCCAGGACAAGGTTGAATTACAAGGCTGACTACTTGGTTCCTTTTGAAAACTTCTACCTTACTGAAATTCTTGTATTGTTCATTTACTGTTTTCCTGAGATTCTTTCCTTCTTTCTCTGTGTTTTCCCTCAACTCTATGAGCACATAAGAAGACAATTTTTAAAAGTTTTTGTCAAGTATGTCCAAAACCTGGTCTTTATTGATGATTTCTGGATTTTTATCTTGTTCCTGGATGTGCCATAATGTGCTGTTTCTTTCTTTGTCATGTAAGTTTTCTTGTACACTCTCATTTTAATATGGAAAGTGTTAACTCTGGGATTTGGTCCCTGAGGTATCTGTTCCTTAAATTTGTATCTAGTCAGTGATTTGACAGATTTCCTTGGTTGCCAGAAGCTGACAAAATTACCAAATCAATGTAAAAATTCAATACCTTTTACAGTCCTTGTAAATTGACACTGTGTTGGCTGGTCATCTCATTCAGAATTTAACACCATTGGAGAAGAGCAGCCCAAGGCAAATGTTTAATGCAGGGCCCTCTCCTGAGCCTGCATCTTGTCCTGGACTTGTGCTCACTTATGGCCTTTGGAATTCCCCCATTTATAGGAAGCAGACTGTCTCCTGACCTCCTTATCAAATAGATGACCCCACCCACTTCCAGGCATCTCTATTGTATGTTTTAAAGCCTATAGTCCTTTTCTTCTGGCCCTTTTGACTTAATTGTTTCTTATTATTTTTCAGTTGTCCATAAGCTTTTTTTGCCTCTAGGGCAAGCCAGTGATGAGTTTCCTGGTTCAGTCTTTCAAACTGCCAATTGATAGAAAGGCACCCACAAGCAGGCACCCTAGTGTGCACATAGGAGTTATTTGTTTCCTCTGGAACAGAACCAGGGAGGGGGAGAGGGTACAGCAAAGACCTCAGGAGCATCTCCTAACATTTTTAAAGCTACATTTTCTTGATTTGGCACTTGCCCATTTATTGCAATCCTTTAACTATAATCTAGAGTTTTGAGAAAGATAGCTTGTGAGATTTTTATAGTTTTTCAAAGATCCTGTGAGGATACAGGACCCGAGAGCATCTTATCTTCCTATATTGTTTAAGTGGTATCTCTTAATTCATTTCATTTTAGTATGCATTATATAATGTTGAAAAGGATCCATAAATATAAAGTTCCTTGAACCTAAAATTTATTTCAAGTGCACATGACATTAATTTCTGATTTGAGGATACTGATAGGTGACATAATTTAGTAGGAATTTGGAAAAACATAACTGTGAAAAATGTGATGGAACTTGTATTATTAACGTCTAAGGGTTCTGGACTCTCCATCCCACACCACTAAAGGAGATTTTGGTTTTACTCAGGAGTTTTTTTCCTCAATCCCAAAAGCACAGTTATTCTAAATCTAAGATCCTTTTGCAAAGGGTAGAGACAGGGGAGAGAAAGAAAGACCGGAGGCTGCTGCTTCAGGATTGGGTAATATTATTCAGGAATGTGGGATATAAGTTGATGAGAAGTGATATCATGAATGGAAAGGAAATAGGAATTGAAGGGGTGATATTAAAAAGGATTTGCTTGTATATGTGTGTGGAGTGATATAAATAAAAAAAGAAAGAAAGAAACTTATTTTAATTTATATTTTGCTTCCTGGATTATTTTGTCTTAACTTCAATATATATCCAATCTTAGACTAAAAGTTATAGGATTTCAGGTCTATTTACATATAGTTATAGGTCAATTTATGTACAATTATACACACACACACACATCCATAGTTAACTAGATAACTCATGAGTGGTCAGAACTGGGATTTACTTGATCATCTTCCACATTATAATACTAAATGTAATAAAATTAAAAATATGATTTCCATTAAGGAAAATACAATTCTAAATGTTGTTATTAAAGTTAAGTTTTGTCAAATTATTTACAATTGCTTTTTAGGATATACTAAATTTACAATATAGTCTGCAAAATATAGTTTTATTGCAATATCAAATTAATTCCCAATTACCTACACTTCTAAACTTTCAGAATGAAATCTTAAATTTCATGATATTCAAAACATTTTCTCCCTTTTCATGTAGCCATTTCTGAAATCCCAGTGAAATTATAAAGACTATATTAATCTTTTATCATATTAAAAATTATTCATCTGATTAAAAAGTTCTTAGTGCTAATGAATATAGTGTCCTATCAAATTTGAAGTAGTAAAAGATCACAGAGGAAATCATCACTATACTATGATTTATAGTCCATAAAACTTATAATTGAGTCAAAAACAATCAATATCTTTTGGGGAAGGACTTTTCAAAATTGTGAGATTTTAATTCCATAGTTCTCTGTTTTAGACAGTGCATGAATAAAATAAATCTAAGGACAAAGCAATTTTAATCTATCATTCAAGAAATAGAAATTATACTAAAGGAAAATAATGTTTCAAACTACTGCCAATATACCAACAATTATAAATTATGGTGGATATGTATAAAATTAAAACACTAAAACTAGCAAACTATAATTCTACTTTTAGCTACTTTGAAGAATATCTCAAGTTTTCTATTAAGTGTTTGCATTAGACAGCCAAAGGGGTGCTGATGCAAAATACCAGAAATTCATTGGCTTTTATAAAGGGTATTTATTTGGGGTAGAAGCCCACAATGACCAGGCCATAAAGCATAAGTTATTTCCCTCACCAAAGTCTATTGTCACGTGTTGGAGCAAGATGGCTGTCGATGTCTGTGAGGGTTTAGGCTTCCTGGGTTCCCTCTTCTAGGGCTCAATTGTCTCCAGGTTCAGCTCTTCTGTTATCTCCACAAAGTCAGCTGTAGACTATGAGGCTCTTTAGGCTTTGCCTTTCTCCACAAGTCCAGCTGTAGACTATCAGGTGAAGAGCTCATCTCTTTTCCTGGGGCCTTCTCTCCTTCCTCACAACCAAATTCCTCCGTGTGCTTTCTTTCCAGGGCTCCAGCATTAAAAGTCTGCATCAGAACTCCAACATCAAAACTCCAACTAACTTCTCTGCTCTGCCATGTAGTTTTATCTCTGAGTGGGAACTCAACATCCTACTGACATGGCCCAGTCAAATCCCTACTCATAACTTAACCATACCCAGAGGAACAGACCAGTTTACAAGAATAATCCAATATCTGTTTTTGGAATTCATAAATAATACCAAACTGCTACAGTGTTTCATAAACTTATTATGTGGGAAAAATTGTGCATCAAAGTAAACTAAATTCTTGCTTAAGGAATATTTACTACTTAATTATTCTCTTGACATTGAGTTCTGTTTAAAGAAATTATTTCATTTTTTTGAAAAAAAAATTAGACTGCATGAATATTAATTACATGATTGGATCTTTTCTTTCTCATAATGGAAATATTTTAAATCTTTCTGTTTCCTATTGACAAACTGATTAAGTAATCTGCTACATTAGGTAACTACACAGGTGTTCTTAGGTAATTAAAGTTACAAAAGCTATTAACAGTTTTCATGTATTTTATCTCTTACATTTAAACATCATTATCATTTCATTTTCCTATTAATTGTATTTGGCTATTGTATTGGCTTCATCTTTAAAGGAGCTTTGGATCACAGAAGGGTTACAACTGGGGTGGGAGATGATCAATTGTGGGGGGTGTCAGGGATGGGGGTGCATGGGAGGAAGTTCACCTGAACACACATGAAAGGTATATAAAATTATTCAAATGCTCACAGGGCATGGTCACAGTGGGTGGACAACCACTCAGTAAATAAGAGAATACCGAATTCCCATCCTGGAGAGCTCTGCTATATTCTCCAAGGGAGTAGCAACAGTCCCCCAAGTGCAGGGACAGTGTCTGGCAAAGGATGATGATCCACTGATGGGCTCTTGTTATTGATGACTAGCCTTATAAGTCTTTGCTCTTGAAATTGAAACTTAGCCTATTGTTATGGCGTGCCGAAGGGTTGCCTCCTGAGAGCCTCCTTGTTGCTCAAATGTGGCCTCTCTCTAAGCCAAACTCAGCATATGAATGCATTACCTTCCTCCCAGCGTGGCACATGACCCCCGGGGATAAGCCTCCCTGGCAATGAGGGATTACTCACAAGTGCCAACTGACAATACAACTGGAAAAACACCTTGAATAAAAGGGGGAAAAGGTAAAGACAAAAGAGTTCATATGGCTAAGAGACTTCAAAGTGAGTCAGGAGGTCATCCCAGAGGTAACACCTATGCACATCTCAATAGGACCTCATAGGCTTCCAATGTGGATATCACCCCAAACCGAGGGCCTCCTGAGGGCACTGGAGACACCCAGGTCCTATATCAAGGTGGATAGTCCCAGAGTTTCGTGCCTTTCAGTGGGCCCTACTTTGAAATCCTTGGTCCTGAGAGTGACAGAGTTGGACCCAAATATGTCTTCCCTGCACATGGTCCATCTGTCCCTTCTATTCAAACCTATATGTGGTGCTGGAGTTTGTAGGTGTACTTCCAGAGACTGGGAGTCCATGTGCCAGCTGGGCCCGGAATCTGGTGGAGCTGCAACTCCTACTCTGCAGCTCAATGGACTCACTCTGGACACCTGGTGGGGAGATGATGATGGACAACGGCCATCCCAGGGAATAAAGAGAGTCTGCAGCTGCGGGCAGGATAATCCCATCCATCTTATCCATGGGATATAAGCCCCCTCTCACTTGGAGGTGAAGTGGACATCACCATCTCAGACTCCTCAGGATTGGGGGAAGAGCTGTGGACTGGAGTGGACTTGCTGGTATTCTGTTATAGACATATTGTGATTCACGCAATGGAGGTAATTACAGCATTGATGTGGAGCCAGTGGCCACTGGACACTTTGGGGACAAGGAGAGGGAAAAGCAGCTACAATACAGGGGCTTTTTCAGGACTTGGGAATTATCCTGGGTGGCATTGCAATGACAGATATAGGCCATTTTATATCATTGTATAACATGCAGAACTGTGTGGGAGAGAGTGTGGTCTACAATGTGAGCTATGGTCCATGCTTAGTGGCAAGGCTCCAAGATGTGCATATCTATTGCAGGTGATGTGCCACTCTAGTGAAGGATGTTTATGTGGGAGGTTGTGGGAGGGGTAGGGAGGTGGGGCATATGGAATCCCTACAATTTTTGTGTAACATTTGTGTATTCTAAGTATCTTTAAAAAAAATAAAATAATTAAAAAAAAACAAAACACAAAAGCTATTAACAAGCAAAATGTTCATTTATGTATAAATATTGTCTATTTAATGGGAAAATGATATATTTTAGTCTCAATTAAGGCTGTAGAGTATAATCATCTGGCTAAAGAGTTCCAGAGTCAAGCTTCAAGTGTTGAAACACTGCTCTGACATTTTCTTGCCATGTGACCTTGGGTACTTAATTAATGTACCTAGAAATGTTTTTTTCAGCAGACAAATGAGCTCCAAGTTAGGGTTTAGAGCTATATGTACCCCAGAAAAACATGTTCTTAAACTTAATCTATTCCTGTGGGTATGAACCCATTGTAAGTAAGATATTTTGATGAGGTTTCTTTAGTTAAAGTGTGGCTCAACTGAATCAAAATTGGTGATAATCCTATTACTGGAATTATTTATAAGCAGAATATAATTCAGACAGAGAAAACAGTCACAGAAGGAGCAGCCTTCTGAAATCCACAGAACACAGAAGATTTCACAGAAGCTGAAATCCACAGAACCCAGAAGAGAAGGGAGAGGCCTGAAGAAGCCACTATGTGCCTTACCATGCAAAAACCTAATAACCAAGAGTAGCCAACAGCCAACCCCAGATACCACAGTCTTTGGGGAGAAAGGATCAACTTGGTGATGTCTTAAATTGGACTTTTTTCCTAATCTCAAAACCATGATCCATTAAATTCCCATTTTTTAAGCCAGTCCCTTGCATGGTATTTGCTTGTGCATCCAAGGAGATTTAAACAGGGGTCCTAAAGTCACTGTGTGGAGACTGCAGCTTAAGGCCAGTCATACCCTTTCTGCATGGTTCATGATTGACAGCACTTTGCTTTTCCACCAACAGAAGACACCCAATGGTTATAAAAACCTTATAGGTCAAGAGAAAAAGGGACCAGTTTCTATACCTATGTTCCGCCAAATCTCTGTTCTCTCACAATCAACTGGCACTGTATATCAAGGAGTGTTGGGGTACAGGGGTCCCTCCTCTAGCATACCTCAAAAATGGATCCTTTTTTACTTTTTCCAGGGCAATGAGTCCCCTATTTACTTGCATTTATATGACTAAGAGAGACAAATCATGTTTTAATTAACAGAACACTGAAGGTTTGCTTCAAGGTAATTTTCAGCTTCCCATAATGAACTTAAAAACTATTATGATATTTTTAGCACAATGCACTTAAAACTACTGGTACTTATATACATATTAGAAAGTGAGGAACAAGGTACATGATTCAAAGAATTCCTGCTAAGTGCCTGAATTTCATTAGATTTTCATCTTTTCTATATATGTTTTAATCTAGAATCCATTAGGAATGTTTAAAAATGTGATATATAAATATATGTGCACTCTTGAATTTGCTTAGAGTTATAGAGGTAAGTAATTATTATTTTATTTTATTTGACTTTACATACTTGGCAAAAGAACTTTGGAGGTTTTTTTCTATTTTTTTCCTTTCTATTTTCCCTTCAATTTGTCCTTTGACTTGCTACACATTTCATTTATATTTTATTCCATGCTCGAAAATTCCAGTGGCTTCAATAGTTGCTAAAAATCTAGAGAATAAAATTGCCATAATAATTTATTTTAAATTTAAAGGCTATTCCCATTTTGTTTATTTTTTCACCTCATGACATATGTTATTTAATACATGTATTAAATCACATGTACTAATGGATACATTAATTAATCTCAAATTTTCATGTTTTTAATGAATCATCCATATCTCTCCCTATATCTAAAGTTATCTTTTCTCTCTAACTGGTATTGCCAACATCTATTCATTTTGCCAATGTCAGCTCATGTCCCAGTTATAATAATTAGTTGACTACCCCAGTAACTATAAATGACCAAGATTTTGGTTGTAAGGACAATATTAATATTCAATATTGTTATTGCAAACAGATCTACAATTCTTTTATTTTTATTAAAATTTTTATTCATACCTTAATCTTCCAAAATTATTTGAGAATTTCTTGGGAATAAAAGCTATGTATTATACTTTTGTTTTGTTTCTTTCATACCACCAAGCAAAATATTATTATAAATTGAAGAAATCAAATAAGCTACTTAACTATTTAACTTATTAATAGCATTTTAAATATATAATTAGAAATCCATTAATATGTTGGAGAAAAGAATGATACTCTTGAATTAAAGAAATTGACTTCATAAATTAAAATATTTACTAAAATTTAATGTAAAAATTGGATTATTTATAAGAAAAACTTAATCATCAAAACCAAGTTTATCCATTTACCATAGTTCAATGGTCTTGGTTTAAATTTAGCTTTAATTGTGAATTTTCAAAAGTGAAAGTTCAAAAACTGAAAGGAGATACCTACAAGTCTTATAGGATACCAATAATATAAGGAAAAAAATCTTACAGAATTCCACAGTGCTTATTTCCAATGATAACATTCAAGGGAGCTAAGAGCATTCTCCAAGTAGCCTGTTTGACATATTTCAAAGACAGTTTAAGCACAGGAGAAATTTTCCATAAAGTGGAACACCATTCAATAAAAAATCATAAATTGAATTAAAATATTATAATTTTTTAAAGAAGGGAAGAAATAAAGCTACTTTTTCTTTAACACTGAATCTGAATGCTCTACAGGGTTACTAAAAATCACTGGTAAGAATTTTTATAACTAGGTCCATGGCCTGACCATGTTTATAGATCATTTTGTCAAAAACATATATGAGAATCTATTTCAAACTCTAAAGATTTTATTTGTATTCAGTATCCCATGTAATCAGACATACAAATGAAAGCTATTTTAAGCTTCCCTACATGCCTAAATTTTATATTGTCATATTTATTTCTTCTTTTATTTTTATGTTTAATTTAATTATTTTTAGTTTAATTAATTCATCATATTCATATAGTCATATACAGTTCAAGGAAATCCCCTATTTATTTATATGCCAATATTTTCAATATTTTAATTATCACATTTAATGTATAATGATTAATTTCATTTTTGCTGTATTCTTTATGTTTATACCATTTCTAATGATAATAGCATGTCACATATGATGTGTTTAAAGAGCTTTCAAATTCTAAGATTCAATTTTTGAAGAGAGATCTAAAATTAA
The DNA here is from genome assembly GCA_029593785.1 of Cabassous unicinctus. Lineage (NCBI taxonomy): Eukaryota > Metazoa > Chordata > Mammalia > Cingulata > Chlamyphoridae > Cabassous > Cabassous unicinctus. The sequence continues at coordinate 47,090 of JAQZBX010004868.1, forward strand.
TTTTATGATGTAGTTCTGCAATTTATTCATGATTATAATATTTTAATACGCTGTGTAATTATTCTAATTCCCAAATGAGTGATTCAAAGTTTTTCCGCAGCATTAGAATGCTGTAAGTAACTTTGGAATCTTCTCTTAAGGCACTTTAATTTATGGTTTTGATATGTTAGCTCAAGTGTTTAGAAAAGATCTAATAAATCTACAGATATGCTCCCCATGGAATTTTGCCACATATTTTACTATTTATAAACACAGTTAATGCTGATTTATACTTTAGTATTCATCATTTATAATTACATTGGAAAATTAAATATTTTGGAACTAGTGAGTGAGATAAGAAAGACTGTGACTGTGAATTTCATTATTTGTAAATAAGTTTGTATGATTATTTCCCTCCTTTAGAATTAGCTATTATTTGGATTTCCCTCCCTTTTACCATTAATTTTCTTAACTCCTAAAAACCCTTTTCTCTGGGGAAATACGGACTGTCAATATCTTATTTTCATATGATGTTATGAATGTAATGGAAAGATGAACCTTTTCTTAGTTTTTTAAAATGTAATGAGAAATCAAGGAAAAAATAAACTTTGAAAATCATCAGAGAAAACATTGCTACTAAAAGGAAAATATATTGAGTGTATTATGCAAAATTGTGTATGCGTGTGTGAATGTATATTTAATGTCTATCACAAATAATTTAAATAAAGGTTTTGTCAATTTTATAAATTTATGTTCTTTCCTAATTATTTAAGATCAACTTCACAAAACAAATATTTCATGCCAATTATGAGATTAACATATTATTCTTAGCTGTTATTTCTAAGTCTTTGTGGCAAATTAAGATGTCTGCACATTATTTGACATCCCTTCCATCAAAAGATTGGGCTTCTGTCTTATACTGTTCTATGCAGGTTGCGTGACAGCTATAACCATTAAACATGGTAAAAATGATTATGTGTCATTTTCCAGGCTCATATCTTAGATTGTCAGCTTCCACATCCTGTTTCTTGGAAAGCTTACTCTGGGTGAACTCAGTCATCACAAAAAAAGTCTGTTTCTCCTTAGACTGCTATGGTGTAAGAAAGCTCAAACCAGCTCTGTGGAGAAGGCTCATGGAAACAGAAATTACAACCAGCACCATTGCTCCAACCATCCCAAAACTGACTTGTGAGCAAGGAAGTTTTCAAATGCTTCTAACCTCTGCCACCATCTGACAAAAAATTGTGTGAAGAATTCCAAGAAATAACTATTTAGCTAGCTCATCAATCGCCAGAACCATGAGCAATAATAACAAATTGTTATCCTAAGTCACTGTGAGGGTCAGTTTTATTTGTCACCTTGGCAAGGTTATAATCTCCTGATCTTCAATTCAACACTAATCTAGGGCTTGCTGTGAAGGCATTTTATAAATGTTATTAGAGTCTTTAATCCATTTACTTTAAGTAAAATAGATTATTCTTGATAATCTGGGTGAAACCTGGCTCAATCAATTGAAAGGCAGAAATGAAGCATCCTAGTTCATGCTACAGAGTTCCAGTTTGTCCTTCCTGACAGCCTGTCCTAGGGATTTCGGACTCGCCTGGACAGCTCCCACAATTGAATAAAGCAACTCCTTGCAATAAACTTCTCTCTCCTTTGCCTCTTCCTCTCCCTCTCTCTCTCTCTCTCTACACGCACACACACACTCTCACACACATACACAGACATCACATATATATGTGTATATATATATATATATATATCTACAGACACATATGTGTGTGTATATGTAGATGCATATGTATAAATACGGTATATCTGTAGGAGAGCTGAAAAATGCTTCTAAAACATCCCTTGAAAATCCAGTCATTGCTATATTAAAAATAAGAAATTCTGTTAAAGAAAATTTATGATTAAGAGAGTAAAAAGGCAAAGTAGAGAGAGAAGATACATGCATGCAATAATATACCCTCAAAAAACTTGCATGCAGTATATAACAAATCAATATTTCAAAAGACAGAAAGCCCAACAGAGTAATGGACAAAATGTGTTAAAAGATAGTTCACAAAGAAAAACATCATATAAAATAAAAACAAATCCAGACTTAAATAAGAAGAGATTTTATTCAAAGAGACTAATGCAATAGGAAGAGCATTCTGACCTCCAGGTCTGTCAGCATCTCAAAATGAAGAAGAAAAAGATTTTTGTTTATAGGGAGAAGTAAACTATGCTAGCAGAAGCTTTGTGGGGAAGGAGATAAGATGTGGGGGTGAGAGGCAGCATGGTTAGGACTATCGGACAATTCTCCACATGAGCTATTAAGTGTATAGGGTATTCTCTAGCTTAGTGCTTCCTTAACCTTGGGTGTGAGCCAAAGTTTAGGTGTCTGTGAGAAAGAAAGAAACTGGTTAAAGTTCGGTCAAACCAAGTCAATTGGTAAGTTAAGAGCAATTGTAAGAAATTGGTCAATGGTCAAAAAACCTAAAAATATGTTCAACTTCATTATCCCTCATATAAATACAAATTAAATCCATGATATATCAATATACAACCAATAAAAAAGGTAATGAAATAAAAACAAACAGCAGGGACTACTAAGCATTGCCAAGGATGGGGAGCAAACAGAACTATCATATACTGCTGGTGGGAGCTTTCATTCTCACATAATCTGACAATTTCTGCTAAAACAAATATTCACTTATACCCAAAATTATGAAATGCAAATAATATTAACCAAAAGGTATGTATAAGAATGTACATTGCAGCATTATTTCTCAGAAGCAAAAACTGAACAAAAATTACAAATTAACAGTAGAATGTATAAATGAGTTATTATCACACAATGGAATATGATGCAGAATTTGAAGATGAATGATCTACAAACAATATAGTTTAATTCCACAACATAATATAAAGCAAAATAAATCAATATTAAAGAATATAAAATTGATATAATGTTCAAAAATAGGCAAAACTCATGACTTTAGAATTCAGAACGGTGGTTATTCTGTGAGGGTGAGGAAACTGGAAGGGAGTGCACGGGCACTTCTGGATTACTAATACTGATTCTAAATTGGTATGATGTTTACATCAGCAGTTAGTGAAAATTCATGAGCTGTAAACTTATGATATATGTGGTTTTCTATATTTATATTATGCATGCTATGCTTCAATATTTTATTTAACACAGTCTATGAGTTCTCTAGGTGGTGGCAAAGCTTTCTTCGCTTGTGTTCCAAGAATTCAGGCATAAGCCATAAATACTGATTTGAATAGAAGGTAATATCTGTTCAGATATGATCTATTAACCCAGCGTTTTGCAGCACTGAATTGCAAAGAAATATATTAAAAGAACTAAATCTAGTCTTTCAACATTTATTTTAAGAAAAATTTTTTATTTATAAAAATAATGCTTATGAACTCAATAATGATCATAAATACAAACTTAGTAGTACTACTTGTGTTAGTGGTTAGTATTTTATGTGCACTAATATATGTTGGACCTTATACTGAGTTCCTTCTATGCATTGGTTCATTTAATTCTCACAGGAACCCAAGATAGTTGGCATTAAAAATAATTTACCATAAAAACAATTTTTGAGGGGACATACTGCCAAACAACTTTTACATTTGTTTTTAATTATCCACTGGTAGCTATCGTTTTCATTAAGCATGTTGGTGAGTTATCTATGGCAAAAATACCTGGTTTATTTTGTAGTTGGCAATTGGTTGTTTCTAGGGACAAATTCATGGAATCTGAACTGAATAAAATTATTTAGAATATGTTCTTTCTCATGAAATACAAGAAGTAGATTCGCTGGGGGGAGGGATTATTGTAGTAACCAGATTCTTTAAAGGCCTCCAAGGATATCCACCTTCTAGTATTCATGCCCTTATGTAATTCTCTCTTTTGAGTATGAGCTGGACTTATTAACTGTCTTCTAAGAGTTAGAATATGGCAGAAGTAAGAGTATCACTTCTGAGATTAGATTACAAATTCCACCTGAGAACATAATAGTGTCTTTGAACATTTTCTTTCTTGCTTGCTGTTACATTGCTTGCCCAGGGTAAAGGTAGATTCTATGCTATACAGAATCCAGTTCAAGATACCCATGCAACAAGGAAGAAGACCTGCCAAAGTCACATGCATGAACTTGGACTCAAACAGCTCCTATACGCAATTGAATCTCCAGATAAAACTCCAACCTTGGACAACATCTTCCCGCTAACCTCATGATATGCCTCTGCCAGAGGAACCCAGCTAAGCTGCTTCTGGATTACTGACCCTAATGATTTTGCGATATTTTATTATGTAACAGTAGATAACTAATATTGATGCTGGTACTGGAAGTAGTGGAAGTTGTAACAAAGCCCCCAAATTCTGGAATGGCTATGGAACTAGGCAATGGTCACTCAGGAAAGTGTTAGTGTCAGAGGGTGAATGGACTGTGGTAGGTAGTTATTTCTGTAAATAACCTCTAAAGTGACCCTCAAGTATCCCACCTTCTGGTATTCACAGCTTTGTGTAATTCTTTCCCCTTTATTTTAATTCAGGTGTTGAATATTTGTATTTTGTCATTTTAGTAATACGTGATTCTGAATAATGTTGAAAGAATTGAAAATATAGAAAGAATAAAGGAAAGAAAATAAATAAAAAGAAAGGAAAATTATAAATCTATCACCCAAACAAACAACCCTTTAAAAGTTTCATGCATGTCTTGCTATATAGCTTTATACATGTTATTAATTCTTTTTTAAAATGGTCATATGATGTTCACAAAATTATAATACTTTCACATTTCACAAAATTACTTACAATTCTGTGCAATTATAAGTAATTCTACAGACACCACAATTGTGCATAATGTTTTCGTTTCTGTAGTTAAGTTCTGTTAATTTGTTTATAGATGTGAGATGTAAGCTCAAGGTGGAATTACTTGATCAAATATTAATAGTATATTGAACCTTTTGATTCAGATCAATCCCTTATTGCTAAATTCAAATGTTTTCAAGGAATTATTCATTAGTAAATTATTGCTACAGTGTATAGATGTAAAATTATATGATTGAAATTTTTCAAAGACATTCTGGAGGTCATCTTTTCAAAATAATTACCTAGTAGTCTATGATCACTATTGATGATGCTGTCATTATTTGTGTAATATTTCTTTAAAACTGTCTCCAAAAGGTTAAGATCATTCTTAGAAATACCTTCAATATTTGCATAATTATATAATTACAGTATGGATTTGACTTTTAGAGACATTCCAAAGGCATTTAAAGGCAATCCTGGCTTATCAAGCTGGATAATATCATTTTTTGTTAAATGATATTGTCTACAAAGACAGATATGTTTGATATGCCTTGGAAACCTCTCTGAGCTAAATTCAAAATGAGAGGAAAAAATTTTGAACAAGAAAAGTTTCATTACAATTCTTCCAAAGTTAAGAATATAAAGTTAAATATTCATTTGCATCTATAAGCTTGGCATGCTTATAAAAATAATCCGTCATATTATAATCACATCTAATACATTTCACTAATTGTGTCTTTATGGCTTAATAGAGTTATTTTTTCCCCAAAAGCATTCAACTTAGGCAACATTAATGAGATCAGACTTAATTTGTAACAACTCAGTGAAATGAAAAATTAGGTTAGCTTGATTTAACACTATTGGCCCAAAGGCCAAACTAAATCCTTTTTAAAGCCAATTCAATGTCTCTATTCTGTCCTCTTAAGACCTGATACACTTGTAGCTTTTTCAAACAATTAAGATTTTAATTATTATATTCTTCCATGCATCTCTGTTTACATTTACTAGCTACGACCTTGGGCAGCTTGTACTACTTCTCTGGAACTCAGTTTCTTCATTTGTAAAGTAGGGATAATAATGCAAATACAAATAATAATATTTTTGAGAAATAAAAAGGAATGACTCCATCAGAATGCTGAGCATAGTGCCTCCCACATAGTAAATGATACAGGTTGAATTGTGTCCCCCACAAAAGGTATGTTGAAGTCCCAATCCTCAGTACTTCAGAAAGTGAACTTATTAGGATATTGGGTCATTATAGATGTAATTAGGCATGTTAAAATGAGGCCATACTGGTATAGGACAGGCATTTAAACGAATATAACTGGTATCATAAGAAGGGGAGGGCAGACACAGATAGAGGCAGAGGGAAGAGGACCATGTGACAATGGAGGCAGAGTTTGAGTTATTCCAGAGGAGAGGCATGGAAGAGATTCTCTCCTAAACACTTCAGAGGGAGCATGGCCTTTCAACAACTTAATTTAGACTTCTCGCTTCCATAACTGTGAAACAATAAATTTCTGTTGTTCCTAGCCACCCAGTTTGTGATACTTCATTATGGCAGTCCTCGGAACCTAAGACAGTAAGCACTTAATTTAATTTAGGTATCATTATAATCACTTTCATTATTCTCTCTCTCTCTCTGTCTCTTTCTGTCTCTCTTTTTCCTTTGCACAATTTTGGCTGCACTTAGTTTTATAAACTGCAGTGAGGTGGGGATGGGGCATGATAGGATTATCATGTTTAACCCCATTTTTACTTTTATGATTTCTCCTCATTTAGCCTCTAGCTTCTAGAATGGTAGCAGAGGAAGGGAGAGATGAGAAGAATGAGGTTGAAATCTTATGCTAGAGATTTCTGTAGTGCTCTGCTTCCTGGGTCAGGTTGTGGGAATTTTGGAAGTCCCATTTGGCATCCTTCCAGTGCATTTCTTTTTGGTACCAGTGGTTTAGTTTCTACTCGATCACCTTTCCCATAAGCTCTACCATAGTCTTTCTGATAGAGTAACTCATGCTGGCAAATGGTTCACTTGGGCTGTATGTTTTCCAAGTAACTCAGTCTCAGCTACCTTTCATAAGACTCACCTGAATCTCAAGAAGATATGCTAAAATCTGGGTGCACAGGTTGTTCTCTCTCCACTCTACTATCACAGATGGCCACTGCAAGTCCCTCACATGTAGACATCACCCAAAAAGGGGTCTGAAGCTAACTGCAACCCCTTTCCCCAATCTCCAGTGGAAACAAGACTTGTTTCTAAATGCTTTCCATTAAATTCCCCTCTTTCTTGGAGGTAAAAGAAAATAAAGAATTTTCATGCACTTTCAAGTAAAAAGGAAGGAATAAATCTGCAGTACACATGTTTATTCCCAAAGACATCATTATCATTTAGCTTTATTTTCATCAATATTTTTACTTTCCCTGTATACAGCCTCAAGTTAGGTGATGCACTTATGGTCTCCTGGCCTCTTAACACCATTTTGTATTCCTAATCTTAAGGGCCTCAACCAAAATTCAGAAGAAACATAAAAATCTCTCTTAATAACACATAACAAGCCATGACTTGATCCATCATACATTCAATTCATACTTTTGTATTCAGCACTAGTTCTTTTTCCCATTATTACCAAGAATTTAGGAGAGAATATTTTATTATATATCCCCTAATACTGATAGTAATTAATAGCTTTTAGTTACAATCAAGTCACTAATTAACTGAATATTCCAAGGCAAGTTAGTCATAGAGAAGTGTTTAAGGGTAATAGCCCTGAATCTGGTCAAATTTGTGTATGGAGCTGAATTTGCTCAATTCTTATTTTTGCTCCATTTACAAGTTGTGTGACATTAGAGTGTATATAATCTCTCAAAAGTTCAGTTTCCTTTTCTGTACATTGAGAATAGTAAAGCCACATAAATGATGGCACTTATCTCAGAATATGCGTATTATTCTTATAGCGCAGTGTGGCACATTATGAACACTCAGCATGTCATGAACACTTGTAGTTCTCTGCATATCCCCCCATCTACTATGATGCCCCACTTCTACCTGTTATGGAATTCCCCACTGTGGGTAGCAATGAGTGAGGTGATGGTGCCTTCAGAGCCACATAAAGTCATTTTTTCCAGCCCCCTCCCTGAGCACAGTTAGAGGGCAGGCAAGTGTTGTAGAGAAGGACAACCAGATGCTCTTTCTAGAGACTCTAATATTTGAAAATGGAGGTGGAAGTGCCAGATGAAAAAGGCATTGCAGCAGAATACTATCCTTGTCTTTGTTCCCATTATTAAGCACCATATAGTTCCCCTGACATCTGACTTTCTCATTATTTTTTTCTTAAAATAGCTAGTCACTTTTTAAGGCATATATGAGGAGCCCTGACAGAGCCAATTATTATTATTATTTCTCTTATATTCATCTTCATATTTCTTATGAGAAAAAGGTATGGATTCGCAGAGAATTAAAAAATTAAAATTCTATGCAGTCAAATAATTCTTACGACTGCTTCATTGCGTATTTCAAATTTTGTGCTGTTCCCCTTTCTCTGTTAGTCATTCTAATGAAAATTTCCTCAAAATCCAGTCTTTACTCTTTTTTTCTTCTTCTCTGCCACACATTTTGCTTTGGCATTGACTTCCAGCATCTATTCTTCAAGTGGATGCTTTTTAAATATCTATAACTCCAACCTGATTCCATACCTCTATTTCCTTTTCCAATAATTACTGAATGCCCATATTTGTATATTTAACAGATACTTTAAAATAAACTTTACTCTGATAATTTTATCCCTTTCTTGTACAAATATTTTCTTTCCAATTAACTCCACATCTTGATAAGCAGATTTGTGTTCTATCAGTGACCCCCACAGGATATCTTTTCTTCAAACCTCCCCAACCAATTACTGCAAGTACAAGTAATGCAACTTGACAAAAATTTTTACTTCTATAATTTCTTTTGCAATACAGTTGCCCTAATTTGGAGCTCATTATTTCCTTTCTAAATTATTGGGTTTCATTCATTACCAGTCTTGCTGCTTCCAATGTCTACTCATTCAAAGTTCAAGAATTGCTCTCTGCCCCTAGAATAAGTCTTCTAAAGTAGAAGTCTAAATGTTGCAATTTTTTCTATTTTCATCTAACACCTTCAATGGCTTCAGGCTGCATATTCAAAAGCTCACTTATAATAATGATCATAAATTCTTTGAGTAAAGTTCATAACTGGATAATAGATAATTTTCACTCATATAATCATAAAAACACATGAAGCTCTGTGTTACTTTCTATCATTGCATAATTTGAGGGTCTCAACTTTTCTTCTGCTTGAATTTCTGTCTGGTTTCTTTATATTCTCTCAATTCCCACAATGCCCAGAGTACATTTTTTCTTTGAAGTGATCCTTCCAGAATTGAAGTTCCATTAAAAAAAAAAGTGAAGCAATGTTTTCAAGGGCATGGAAACCACTTCATATTTCATTTTCATAGAATTAAAGTAAAATCTTATTGTCTATAAATAGAGAATGCTTGAGATTTGTCATCTTCAGTTTCTACAAGCACACCATTTTCTTGCAATACTGTCCCATAAAACAATTCGATAGTCATTTCAGGTAACAGAGTCTCTGTATCTTTAATCAAATATCCTTTCACCTGAAGTAATGGATATCATAAAAGAAAATGAAAGTGAGAATTCCATTTGGCACATACATAGAATAATATTAAATTCCTTAGCCTGATGATTAATCCTAACTTACATTTAGATATGCAGTGTGACTAAGATCTGGACTATAAATAGAAATAGAAGTGTGGATGTGAACTTTATATGGAATTGTGACTCTATTTTTCTTTTCTTTTTTTATTTTCAAGCATCATGGCCGGCAAAGTGGCCATGATGATGGAGCTCCAGTTACTTTCTTATACTAAGAGGTGATCTCTAATTTTGAAACTTGTTTGTTTCCTTAGCTCCTTAAAGCAAATGCCATAAAATAGTTCAGCTTCAACAATGGGAATATATTAGATTACAGTTTTGAGGTTGGGAAAATGTCCAAATCAAGGCATTATCAAGGTGATGCTTTCTTTCTGAAGACCAGCTACCAGCAATCCTTGACTCCTCATTGGCATTTTCTGGTCTTTCTTTTCTCTTCCCAGTTCTTTTGACTTCAACTTTTTGCTTTTTTGCCTTTATATCTCTTTTTGTCTGAGTTTCATTCTCCTGTAAAGGCCCCTAATAAGAGTATTATTAAGACCCAAACTGAATGAGGTAGGTCATACTTTAACTGAAGTAACCTCATCAAAAGGTCCTACTTCCAAAGTGTACACTTTGGATGAATTGTATGCTTTATTAATATGCATGAATAAAATTGATTTGTTTAAAAAAATAAATAATAAGTAAAAAAAATAAATAAATATTGCTACTTGTTCATATCCACAGGAATGGATTAGATTTAAGGACATGTTTTTGGGATTATGTACAGCTTCAAATTGCCATAAAGCTGATTTAAAAGAAAGCAGAGCAGAAAGACAGTAGAATCCTGTGCCCTTCTAGATCCCACCATACCAGTTCTACACTGTTAACTTCAGACTCCATTTTACATGATTAAAAAATGGACTTGTTTTTCCAACAGTTTCCTGTTACATGCAGCTTATCCCAATTCTATATATATATATATACCATCCTGCTCTTCTATTTACTACCTCTTTAAACCTGTTACATATTAACGCAGAAATACAGAAATACAGATGAAAACACAGTGGTATGCTGAATCGACTTAATATAGAGAGCCAATTGTATGCATCATTTCACAACTCTGCATTCAACTATGTCACAAAGGTAGCTTGAAATCAGTCCTGATGGACATTTACACTACACATTGACAAACACTATAAATCAAGTGTTTTATTTTTATTTATTTATTTTTAAATCCTGGACAACAGTTGATAAATACAACTGACCGCTGTGCATACAAACACATGGTCGGGCATATGTCATGCCCAAGCTATATTGTGCTGTCTAGCACTCTTAGTTTGCACTCATTGAATTTCGCATTTATATTTCCTCATCTTATTCTCTTAACTTGGAACAACTTGCCTCTGTCTTCTGGCAATCTAGCCTAGTAAACACTAACTTATTTTTCAAGGCCCTGACAAGAATAGTTACTTTATAAAAAACTTTTCATATTTCACCATTCATCTCAGAATAAAATTCAACTTCCTAATTCTCCTCTTGCAAATTCTTTGTGCCTCTATTACATTACTTTTTGGAGTTTTCTTTGTATTTTTATCTCCTATTCCCAACCCCCCAGAAAGTTGAGATCCCCTGGAAGGCAGAGAAATTATATTATTCCTCTTTGTATCACTCAAATTGCCTAGTAAAATTTATTGCACTCAGTTAAAATCTGAATAAAAGTTTGCTCAATTTCATTGGCTTTATTACTAGTTTGGGACATTTGTCAATGAAGTATGTTACAGTATTTTCCTTGGAGCTCTCTAATATAGTGTTGATATTTTAGTTGATGAAGTATATGTTTATTTTTACTTACTATTATTAGTAATATCATTATTATTTAGTTAAAATACTTCAGATAATGTGTCAATATTATACAG
>JAQZBX010004869.1:0-58456 GCA_029593785.1 Cabassous unicinctus
TTTTTTTGAACTTTTCTTTAATAATTTTTTCTATTTTCTCCATTCTTTCTGGAACTCTTCTTATTCAATGATTAATGTTTACTTATTCTCTAATTTTTTCTGTTTTCTCTTCTATTTTCCATCTCTATGACTTTTGTTCCACCATCCTATATCTTCAACCTTATTTTCCAGCTCTTATATTGAACATTTTCTTTACCATCCTCTTAAATATACTTACCTCTGCCACCTTCTAATCATTTCTGAAGTTCTTAATTATAGTTTTCTTTCTCCTCCTTCTCTTTTTCCTCCTCCTCCTCCTCTTCCTCCTACTGCTCCTGGCGTTTTCTCTGTTTCCTCTCATCTCCCTTTCTCCACTAATTTGTTTGGGGCTCCTCCTTTTCATTTGAGAGTTTTCCTCAAGCATCTGGTGATTCTTGACTGTCTCTTCCTATTTTAGGTGATCCAAAAACCTATTATTATCTAATTTTAACTAGGTAAGGCGTATCTACTGGTAAGCTTCATTGAAGGTTAATCCATTGTGAGAAACCCAAATGGTCAGAATTCCTAGGTCTTTTTTTCTTGGTTGGTGAGTTTATTTACCAGAGAGGACTTCTTTAAATTCTTGACCAGTGTGGAAAGAGGGTCTGGCCCTAAAGCTTTGCTATTAACATTCACTAAACCCAATGGAAAACTGGTCCAATGACTTCACTGTTCTGTGTGTAGATTTTTATTTAATTCCCTCTGTTTTCAGTACTACGTTCCCAGCCTCAGCTTGCCTGCTGTTCCATGTCTTGAGCTCTCTGGGTCATACCTTTCTTAGAAAATCAACCATCAGTCTTCTGCCAGGCTGGGGCTGGGGCAGCTACTGCTTCTAATGTAGGCTTTCAATTATCCCTCTTTTTCAACCCCATCTACTACCCCACTCCCACCTGCACCCCCACTTAATGGAAGCCTAATGGAGATCTGTGTACAAAGTAGCTTCACCTTTGCTATCATCTAAGCCAGTTACTGCTTTCCATCAACTTTCTAGTTTCTAAAACCACGAGGTTGTGTCTCCTTTTCCAGTCTTTTAAGGATTTCCTTTGCTATTGTTCTTTTATAATTTCAAGAGAGAACAGACATAAACATAAGGTTTTAATCTATCACTTTGAATCAGACCTCAGAACAATATATAAGTAAAAGAAACTCCACATTTGAAAGACAGTGATAGGTACTTCCATTTCAGATACCCTCTATCTCAGTCTATGAGTAAGTAGAGATACATACACAGATTGTGTTTACATTTACAGTAACTCCTCAGCATCACTAGCTGGAAAGGTACTAAAATAAGTGATTGGAGACCTCAGAAGGGTTTTGTGAACATGACATGAAAAAGCAGGGGTTTTAGAAGATAGATCTGAAAATGGAACAAAGGATAAATTGGATGTAGGAAAGGCTGTAGGTAGGGAGGCAAGAATAGAAGCTTTTTCAATAGTTGGGCAGAGGATAATAAGGTCTACACAGGGAGATGAGTGTCATTCATTCAGTCTGTCTTTTATATATAAAAGACTATCAAGTGCCAGACATTTTTGCCAAGTACTGGGTTTCAAGCTGTGGCCAATGGTATTTCCGAAAGATGTTTTCACTATTATACTCCATCCAACATGTTCTTCTTATAGTGTGATGGTAACACTCCTCAGTGGGGGTGGGTTCTTTTTAATATTCCCTCCCCTTGAATCCGAGCGGGTCTAACTAAGGAGAAGGTGGCACTGTGTGATTTCCAAGGCTAAATGGTAAAAAGCAATACATTTTCTGTTTCCTGGCTTGCTGTCTCTTGGGATACTTTGCCTTTGGAGACCTGAGCGGCATGTTAGAAGTCCAGCTACCCTGAGCCTGCTGTGAAGGAGAGGCCACTGAGAGAGATCACATAGGGACAGAGAGATGCCCAAAGAGCCCCAGCTGTTGTGGGCCCCAGCTGTTTAAGTTTTCCCAGCCCAAGAACCAAACATGTGAGAGGAGAAGCCCCGGCCCAGGACTGACAGCAGTGGAGAGACCCCAAGTGAGAACTGCCTACCTGAGTCCAGCCAAACTCCAGAATCATAAGAGATGACAACAGTAATAACTGCTGCTGGTGTGTGAAGCCCCTACATTTTGGGGTGTCTTGTTGTGCAACTGGAGATAAGGAATAGGATACAATGAAAGAAACTATTTCTGCCCTTAAGTAACTCACACTATTGATGGGAAGAAGGAAGGATAAGTAAATAATAACAGTACCATGTGATAAGTCTTACAACAGATGTGCTGACATTGTGCCTGATTCTGCCAGTGCAGTGTGGGAAGGAAGGTGGGAAGGTCAGGGAAGTGTTTACAGGAGAGGTGAAGTATGAGCTGAAACATGAAGGATGAGTAGGTGCATGTCAACTCTGCAGAGGAAGTAAAGAGAAAGGGATAGATTAAGCAGGAAAAGAAAGAATTGATAGCATTTTGAGACTGCCTCACTGCGGGGCAGGGAACAAAGGAAGAGACTATAAATGGCCATGAGGTCTTGACTTTCTTCTTTTCCTGTTATTCATTTAAAGATATTTTGGCACCAGAGGCCTCCTTGCCTCATTTAAATTAATTTTACCTGTTTGTATCAAAATGTACAGTGTTCACTAAGCATCTTTATTGGCAAAAACAAGGCAAAGTCTGGAATCTACAGGTATGATAGTGCTATCCTCTAATAACTAGCACATGAGCTCCTCTCTCCATGCGTGATTAAAGGATTGCCGCAGATAAGCAGCTCAGCGTGACTGCATATGTGACTCATGTTCCCATCAGGCTTCTCGCACCTGCCAGTGTGCTTGTCCTGCTCCTTCCCTCACACACACACCTGCATACATATTTAAAATAAAGGGAAGAGGTCCACAGTCCTTCTCTTACTTATCTCTCCGCACTAGCCCATTGCTAAGTGACATTCTGGGGGGTTGGGAAGTGGGTGCCTGTGGAGGAGAAGGGATTTTCCTGGAAAAAAGACTTCTGGGTATTCTCTTCCAATCAAGATTGTGGAAGACAGCTTGATTAAGAGACAGTGCTTAATGACGAGGAAAGAAATCTTGTAGAGTCTTTGCTAATGGAAACTCCCAGTCCAAACTGCCTAAGTCGATTGCTAAGCTGGAAGATTCACTGCTTTGACCACTCCATCATCCACTTGCAGGGCAGGTGGTCCCATGATGGGGGCAGAACTGTAGCCATCCCACCCTTTTGGACACCCCTCTATTAAAGAAACTTATATGCAAACATGCACCTAGGACTTTCCCAGAAAATGAAGGAAATTTGCGTGGTCACATTTCCTTGCCATACTCCCTCTCCACTGCCCCTGCAACAGCCATGTTTATTCCTGAAGGACATCAAATATATCCATGCCTTTCTTGCTTGCACTGCTCTTTCTGTCCGGATGGCTTGTCTTTCCTTTCTTTATCTAGAAAACTCAGCCTCTTCCTGGGAAGCCGACTTCTTCTCTGGAAAAGCTTCCCAAGGTAAAATTGACTGCTTCTACTCCATTCTGCTTCAGCCCATTGGCAGTAAAGCATCGAGGCTATTGGTATGGATTTTGGGTTTAGAAAGATGTGGGTTCAAATTCTAGCTCTGAAGATCATTAATTGTGTGATTTGGGACAAGGCAGTTAAACTCTCTAAGTTCCAGGTTCTTTATCTGCCAAGTGGAGCATATAACAGTATCAAAGTCAAAGAAGCGTTGTGTGGATTCAATGACTAACGCATCTGAAGGGTTAGGCATGATGCTTGGCCAATAGCCCTCAATAAAAGGGGGCTCTTATGAAGGAAAGTATCCATGTGGTGAGGGGCAGTCCAACTGTGTATTCTCAGATCCTATCCTCCAAGTTGCAGCTTTGCCTTGGGATTTCTCACGAATCCCATTGCTGCCGCCATATGTACAGAAATCCTTCTGAGTAGTGGGGTGGTGTTAATTAATAAAAGATCCCCAAAGAGAATCTTTGGCCATCAGAGAAGAGAAGTTGAGGCATGGTGTGACCTTTCCTTACATCTCAAGCCATGACTGATTCAGGTTTGATTTTATGAACAGAGCTGGCAAGTTTCCTTACATTAAAAGCAAGTACCATTTGAAGGAGAAGCCACCAGCTTTATTTCCATCTTGTGTGATTCATGACAAAGACTCCCTATTTTCTAGGAAATGCCATGACTCCTGCCCTGAAGATTCCCATCAGCTCCTGAGACACTAAGCAAAAGTCAGGCTCTTCCAGGATATCCAAGACTGAACTCAGTGGCATTGGCCAGCCTTCAGAAAGAAGTGCTGAGGGCAAATATCCACATGACCAGCATCTCTATGCCTGGCCTTCCCAGCACCAGGGAAAACTCCCAGTGTCCTGACAACTCCCTCATGTCAGTGC
The DNA here is from genome assembly GCA_029593785.1 of Cabassous unicinctus. NCBI lineage: Eukaryota > Metazoa > Chordata > Mammalia > Cingulata > Chlamyphoridae > Cabassous > Cabassous unicinctus. The sequence continues at coordinate 4,367 of JAQZBX010004869.1, forward strand.
TCAAATGAAAGCCATCAGAATAAATTTCATTTCATCTGGGGAGCATTTCTGGTCTAGGCTCTGCTGCCTTTGCTACATGATCATTCCTTGGCCTTCAAAATCAGTAATAGTCAAAGCAATAAAGATTAATTTTATGCTCTAGAACCTGACAGTGAAAAATATTTTAGGTGATGGTCTGTGACTGGATGATTTAGAAAGCCAACAAACCTGACAGCTGAACATAACACAACACTACAGGAACGGTGGGATGATCATATGTTCTGATTTGTGCCACGTGAGGCAATCAAAATGCAATTCGGCAAGTCAAATATAACTGTTGCCGGCGTTTGCTCTTTTTTCTTTTAGAAAATTAATATTTCAAACTATCTCCAGTATATCCCATCATATAGGTCAGGTTTTAAAAATATAGTTGTTTTTTCATATTTAAAATATGGGCTTTTGATTCTAAATACCTGAGTTCAGATACACACTTAGTTTGCTGACTATGTGACCTGGGACAGGGTACTTATTGTATTCAGGTCTCAGTTTCTTCAGCTGTAAAATAGACATAGTAATAGGACCTACCTCATAGGGTTGGAGTAAAGATCCATACAAGAAAACTATTTCACACAGCACCTGGCACAGAGTAAATGCTCAGTGTTAACTATTTTATTCATACCGCCCTCCCTCCTTCCTTTCCTTTCCTTCCCTTTCCTTCCCTTCCCTTCCCTTCCCTTCCCTTCCCTTCCCTTCCCTTCCCTTCCCTTTCCTCCCTCCCTCCCTCCCTTTGCTTCCCTCCCTGTACATTTGTAAAGTACACATAAGGCTGGGAGTATAAAGATGAATTAGAAATGTTTCCTGCCCTTGAGGGGTTTATGGCATAATATGGGAGGGCAAGCTTATGAACAAAAACCACGTAACTTAGATTCTATATAAGATTCAGTGACAGGAGTACTTACAGTCTTGGGGGTGGGGGATAAAGAAGAGTTATTTGGCAAAGAGACAGAGCTTCCTCATAGCTTGTCATTCTTATGTAAGGGTGGGATAGAGTCCCCCATCTGGCAATTACTTACCCAAGGTCATGGGAACCAGGATGAAACAGCAACTGAGAGCTCCCCCTCAGCTTCCTCCCAGCTCCTTCCTCTTTTAGGCTTCTAGAAATGGTCTATACCCTATTTCCCCACTGCTAGATTTCCCCTTACTCCCAAACCTGCTGCAGCCAGGTTTCCATTTCCATTCTTCCACTAAAGCGTCTCTATCTGGAGGCCAACTTCAACGCTCTTTTTAAAATTGTCTTACTTTGCTTTTTTTTTTTTTTTAATTGATTTTTTTTACTTCCTCCTTTTTGAAACTGTTCTGCTTGGCTTCTTTTCTGCACTCTCTCCAAATTCTCTTCCTTTCCAACTATCCTGTAATTGTTGCATTTTTCCATGGTTCTTCTTCTGACTATCTCTTTTTCTTGGTCTACACACATACCCAGGCTGATCTCAAGGCTTACCTTAACTATGACCGCTTTGTGCTCTACTGTCAACTTAGTTCTCTCTCCTGAACTGGACATCCATACCTCCTGAGTGTTTTCACCTAGACACCTAGGTGTGTCTACCTGCTCTGTGGGGACCTCACCTCAATGTTGTAGATTGAATCATGTTCCCCAAAAAAGACGTGTTCAAGTCCTAACTCCCAGTCTTATGAATGTAAATATCTGTAAAGAGAGTCTTTAGAGATGTTATTAGTTAAGATGAAGCTAAACTGGATTCGGGTGAGTCCTAATCCAAAATGACTGGTGTGTTTATAAAGAAAGTTGGATCCAGAGGAGAGAGGGGGAGAGAGAGAGAGAGCGGGAGAGAGAGAGAGAGGGAGGGAGAGAGAGAGAGAGCGCACTCCATGTGATAGACGCAGGGTTTCAGTTATGCTTCCGAAAGCCAAGGAGCTCCATGGATCTGTGGCCATCCACCAGAAGCCAGGGAAAGGGCATTGAAAACGTGATCAAGAGGCGGTATGGTCTTTTAAGAGGCGGTATGGTCCTGACAACACCTTGATTTCAGACTTGTAGCTTCCAGAAACATAAGACTATAAATTTTTGTACTTCGAGCCAACCTGTCTGTGGTACCTTGTTACAGCAGCCTTGGCAAACTAAGACACTCAACATGCATCTTTCTAAACTTCATAATGTCAACATCCTCAGACAACTGAGCTAGAAAACTGGGAGTCATATGCCTCTCATCTCTTTGGAGTCCTCTCAATTCTGTGAACAAAATGTTGCTCAGATTTGTCCTCTCTTTTCCACTCCCATCAGTAATGCCTTCACTTAGACCTTTACCATCTTGCACTCAACTTGTTGTGATAAACTTCTGTAATCCCTTCAGTGTCTCCCTGGTCTGGCCTCCAGCCATATACTGTCAGTTATCTTAGACATGGCTCTGATCAAGGCTCACCCTTTCTTAAAACACTTTTATGTTGCTCATTAGTTCAGGAAAATGTCCAAACTCCTTAGTTCAGCCTACACACTTCCTTAAAATCTGAATCTTACTACCTTTCTAGCCAAAATCTTGATATATAAAATCCTGTGAAATATACTACCCAGTCTGCACTACTCTGTTTTTGGAATATGCCATTTCTCTGCTTTTGCGGTTGCTTCTGCTTGGTGTGCCTTTCTAGCCAATTTTTATCTTTGCAAATATTTTATCTCTCCCTTTAAGTATTTCTCAAAAGCCTATGCCCATCAAAGCTAGAAAAAATTCTTTCTTTCTATATGTTCTTTTTGTACTTTGTTCTTACTTGTAATAAAGCAACCATTACATTATATTTATATTTTTCTTTTTAAATTTTGGCAGTCCTAGAAGACAAGACCAGCGCAATTAAAACAGTCAAGTTAGATATGATGGTTGCTTGAAGTGATGTAATGACAGTGTTGGTGGAAATATGTGAAAGGAGGTAGAATTGATGGAAGTTGATGGCTTATTGGATGTAGGGTATGAAGGTTAAAGAGTCAAGGATGAAGTCCAGCTTTTCTGATTGGGCAACCTGATGGATGGCGTTTTCCTGTAGCTTTAGGTAAGGAGTTCCAGGGGAAAAACAGCTCTGGGAGAGGATAATGAGTGAGTTCAGTATTGCACAGTATCTATGGGAATCCAGGGAAATGTGTTCTGTAAGCAGGTAGACATCCAAGTCTGCAGTTCTGGAGAGAGATATGTGTTGAAAAGTGGCCTTATAAATTCATTAACTCTTCTGTTGAGTAGCTACAGATCCTTCAGTACAAGTTTCCATTAGAAAAGTAGCTTCAGTTACGTGCTTATAAGGAATCTGTCTTAGCCTTTTGCAATTCTTATAATAAGCACACTATGGTCAATGAATACTTGCTGATGGGGCAGACAAATGTATGTGTGTGTGTATGTGTCTAATTCTTGTATTAACTGTAGAATGTGCTAATAAAATCAGATAAAATTGATTGGTGAGGTTCCCTTAAAATTGGCATAACTTTGTAGAGATGGCTGGTTGTAGTCTAAAGCATTCTTCCTTTCTTCCATTATAATGGAATTTTAGGTGAGTAGGTGGTCTCCCAGAATAGTGCCTACATTTCCCATATCCCTGGCAATTAGGAATGGCCATGTGACTAGAGATTGTGATGGAAGCAGAAATGTGAGATAGCTTCTAAAATTTTTCCCAGAGGTGGCTGATTCTTACACTCTTCCTTCTGTTCTTTTCTGTTCCTTTCTACTTTCTTCTACCTGGAATGAGATGCTGCTTTCTTAGACCATCAGATACAAAGGCAAGGGCCACACCCTAGAGAAGATGGAGCTATGAACTGAAAGAGCCTGGGAGCTAGCTTTGTTAGAATATTACTCCTGGACTGTTTGCCTGGATTGACATTTTTTTTACATCTAAAAAATAACAATAATTTTATCAAATCCACAATCAGTATTCAGATTTCCCCCTGATATTTCTGTTAATTTGTTTTTATAGGTTTTCAGTAAAAATCAGAATTCACATAAGATATAATATTGTACTTGTTGATATATATTCTTCTTCTTCCTCTCTGTCTATCTCTCCTCCCTCTCTTTCTGTCTGTCTTTTACTTGCAATATATTTGTTAAAGAAACAGGGTCATTTGTCTGGATTTTGTTGTTTGCACTCCTGTGGTATTACTCAACATGTTCTTCTTTCCCCTGTATATTCTTAATGGTTTATCATCCTACCCTTGACAATTCAAGTCTAATATTCCTGAATCCTCTTTCCTAAGAACCCAATAGATCTTCCTGGTTTCCATTCTGATCCCCAGGCTGTTGTCTCCTGATTAGTGGAAACCTGAGGTTGTGTGATGCACTGGAAAGAGTATGGGGTTTTAATCTCAGTTCTATCATTTACCAATTGTATGACCTTGGGCAAAGGAGACTCACCTTCCGTGATTGTAAATGTAGATACTAATATTGCCTTGAAAGGTTGATTTGAGAATTAAAAGTAATGGTTATAAAACATGAAGTATGCTCAGTCAAGGCTTGAAGCATGCTTAAATGCTCTCCTGACACACACACACACACACACACACACACACACACTCACAGACACACACACACACACTCACTCACTGCATGTGAGCATAAAATAGGCTGAAGGCTTTTGCTGTCAGTCTCTTCCTGCTACAGTTGTTCTCAGTTATGTCATCACTGACTCAACCATACCAGTCCCTGATCCGACTGGGAACAAAGCTGACTATATGTCATGTCCCCAATCAGTGATTAGAAAACAGTTTTGGCTTCCCTCTCTTGCAAAATGTCTCAAGCTAGTCTCCTCATTCTCATGCTTGTCTCTAAAAAGTCTAGACTCATTTTCCTTCCTGCATCAATCAAGAAACAGCTCCTTTCTGGGCATGCTAGAAAGGAGGCCTGTTTTTCATTTGCATTGTGCAGTTTTTCCTCAATTGAAAAGGAAAATAAGTCCTTTAATATACATAGGTTAGAGGCTTTGTTTCCTCCTTCCTTAAAGAGGGACAGGTGGTAAGGCATTTGCAGCCCAGAGAAAGGAGAATGGGGAGGAGAGGCATTCCAGGGTCCTGCTCTTACTAGAGGGAGATCTGGGTTGACTTTTATATGAGAAAGAAATAAACTCCTTTGTATAAGCCACTTTCACTTCTTTTTCACTTGCAGTCAATATAATCCTAGTTGATAGACCAGAGAAGGTTAAGTGTTAGCCAACGCATTTCCTGCCACTTCCATTTCCTTCTCTGTTTCTATGTGTGGCATTTTGAAGCTTTTTGTGGCTCCCAGGGAAGATCATGCTCTTGGAACAAATCCATTACTGTGGATGTGGGACCTTTTCATTGGATTGCTTCAGTGAGATGTGACCCAGGATGGGTCTTGGTCCTCTTGCTGGAATCCTTTATAAACAGAGACTGAAAATGGAGACACATAGAGAAAAAACAGCAGAGGCAGAGAAACCCTGAGAGGCTGAGAGAGAGGTCCCAAAGGCCAGAGGCTGGAATCAGTGGAGCACAGGAGCACTGAAAGAGGCCCCCAAGAGGCTGAAAAAGATGGGGCTGGAGGAGAGGGGAGAGACGAGTCATATGCCTGATAGCCTACAGCTGAGCTTGGGAAGAAAGTAAACCTGTAGTAGAAGGCAGAGACCCAGAAGGGAAAATTGCCATTGTGTCTTGCCATGTGGCAGGAATCCAGGATCGACAGCAGCCACCCTTCGGTGAGACAGCGTCTCTGATGATGCCTTGATTTGGACATTTTCACAACCTCAGAACTGTAAGCTTTCAACCTAATAAATCTCCTTTATAAAAACCAACCTATTTCATTTCTTAGATTTTTAGCCAACTAAGACACTATGAAACTGTTTTTTCCCACTCGAAGTCATAGTGAATCCCTTGCCTTTCCCAAAGGGAAGTCCTAAAACATTACACTGTCAGCTTATTATGCTTGTGTTCCTATAGTCTGGGGCTATGGGAAATTTGTGCACAGTGTACCATGGAAGCTCTGAGATGAGGACATCTAAATATAAAGGGACTGGGCAAAGGTCATGTGCTAAATGATAGAAATAGAAGTAGAAAGCCATAGAGGCTTGAAAAAGACTGGAAATTTCAATAAAATGCAAGGAGTTTGGCAGAGCTGAAATGCAATACATGTAACAGAGGTTGAAGCTAAAGAAGGAGATAGGACACAGATATCAAGAGGCCACATCTGCTAAGCTAAGGATCTTGAGTCTCTCTTGCTCCCTTAGAACATTCTTTACAGAAATAGCAAGAAGAGGAGACTCTTTCCAGCTCTTCACATGTCCAGGCACATAAGTTAAAGCAGCCTCTTGCCCACTGATACATCTTTCAGAGGGAAACTGAGGACCAAAGCAATTCTAAAGAGGTGGGGCTAGAGGAAGAGATAAAATCACCACAGTCAGTGCTACACATAATCAAGTAACTCCAAGAGGGTCCCTTTCCAAAAACTGTTCTCCTACCCAGTTATCATGGGGTCTGCAATTCTAACATCAGTGATATATTAGTTCTCATTGAGGATCTTTCTGAGTTTAGATGAGACAGAGGAGGCATTAAGAGGAGGTACAATCATGTACTTTGAAATTTTGCTATTATCTGACTCTAGGGAAGGGGAAGCCCAATCAGAATTAAGGGACAGCAGTGATAGAAGGTAAAAGAAATGAGGGAAGAAAGGTCCTCCCTGGAATAGCCAGCTGCTTGGCACAGCAGGAGCTGTAGGTCAATAAGGAGAAATCAGAGGGCTACTGCTGCTTGGAGCATGTCCCTCACAACTGGTTATGAAGATAATCTTGCTGGGTAGGGAAGGGACTGTGCCAACAGGCTGTTAAGGAGAGCTGACAGCTTAAAGGGAGAACAGCATGCAACTCATGCCGCAGCATGGAGAAGAAGCAATATTGGTTGCCTCATGGGAATCTTCCACACTCTTTTACTTATGTTCCCCAGAGCAGGCTCAACCTCACATGCCAAAGGTGAGGAGTGGGAAGGCTGTTGGCCTCATGCCCACCTGGGTACCTGCTGGGAGACTTTTTGCACATGCTGCTAAGTGCCAGTGGTGCCCAGGACTACCTTTTATGTTCTTAATTACCCTGCAATTCAGCCACATGGCCCCTCTGCCTTTCTGGACCAGTGCTTGATGGCAGCTGGTGTTAGAAGCCTACTGTGCTCCAAGAGTCCTCAAGTTCCACCTCATTCTTTCAGGAAGGGTCTTTCCAGGTCGTGAGGGGGAATGTGTATCTGCGTTTGCAAGCAAGTAAGAGCGTGTATGCTTATGTGTGCAGTGTTCACGGGTTTCTGTAGGTATCTCTTGGTCCCAGTCAACACTTCGCATGTTTATGAGTGGGGGCAGGTGCATGCTCAAGTCTGCATCTTTCTCTTGTTTATTGATGATGATTTGGGGATGAATCTGATGGACTGTGTTTCTAACTTTCTTGAGAAACTAAAAATACTCCACTCTTACTGTGAGGAAGCACAGGAACAATCTGATAAATAATAACTGATTGTGTGTCTCTCTTCTGAAAGAGAGGAGATAAAGGTTTCAGAAAGCTGTTTCTGGCTATCAGGGAAGAGTGAAAGGAAGAGAGATTGAAGTTGTTTTGGGAAATTTTGAAATGTTTGAGTTGGGATCACCCCATGCTTGCCGCACTAATTCCCCACATCCCCCTTCGCCAGATTTTGTATTCAGAAGAAGGTTTTGAAATGGGTATTTTGTGTGTAATTTTATACACACGTTCTCACATATGCTCATATATATACATTGCATTAGCATGCTTATTCAGTACATACCATGTACAAAGTGTTTTGCTACTTTGGGGAATATTTTCCATCCACTCTCAAAAACCTCAAACTCTGTTAAAGAAGAAAGCAGTAAGTGTTAGAAGTCAAATGGCCGGTGTAATCATTATGTAGTGAAGGAAATTCAGAGGTAGAAGGAATTACTCCCGCTGGAGCAATCAGGGAAGACTGTGTGGAGGAGCTAGACCTTGAACCTGGTTTTGAAGTATGAAGAGGCCCTTCTTATATGAGGGTATTGCTGAAAACTTCCACTGGGGGAAATAATGGAAAAGGACAAAGCAATAGTAACAGACATGGACAAGCTAAAAGTGTCCTGAAATCTCACAAGGCACCTAAGGCCATTGTCCCCATAGTGGAAGAGTGGCTCACCTGCTAATGTGGTAGAGCAGCACTCTCTCTAACGTCATAGGGAGGGCTCATTCTGACATCATAGGGAAGATTTATTCCAACTTTTCCTCCTTGAACTGAAGAGCCAATCAGAGCAGAGCGATGAATAGATGTCTATTCGAGATCATTGATTGATTGGTTGATTATTCCTTTCACTAATTTAGATCATTTAAGAAAACCATAGCACTATGCTATGTACCTGCCCTCCAGGTGTTTACTGTTTCATGATGAAGGAACAGTCACACAAAATCAGGAGTTACACACACTGGGATAAAACGTATAGGAGACTTTTGGAAATCCTGAGGAGGGGATTATTTAAAGAAAACTAGAAATCAAGGACAGTTTTATGGAGGAGAAACTTTAGCTGAGTTCATTTTTAGCTGAGTTTTAAAGGAAAAGTAGGAGTTAACTTGATGATGGGAGAACTGTGTCAAAAGGTGGTTAGTTTATATTTATAAATATGATGCCAATATTTACTAGCCTCTGTTGCTCTTAAGGAGACTCTCTGTGGGATATTACCTGTTTCCTGGACTATGAGATTAATGATATAAAATCTGATGGTTTTTGCTCACAGCTCTAAATAATGCTGTGATAAAATTTATTAAGAAATATTAATTTGTAAAATGTGGTAGGATCTAGAATAGCTCTTTTAAATAATTCCACTATTGTTTGTGGTTCAGTCTTTAGCCAGTAGAACACAAGGTTTAACATTACAATTTGCAGTAAATTCAGTTATAAAATTGAAGGCAGTTATAAAATTGAATCTTGAAAGCATTCTCGAAAAATATTTTTAAGGTTTATATCACATTAACAAAGGCAAGAAGGGGTGTATGTGTGAGTAGTTGTGTGGGTATGGGTGTGTAGGGGCATGATGCTTAGCAAAGCCTGCTTGATCATCCGCAGATGAGTATGTCAAAGAAAGGATAATCACAGTCTATTTATAAAATGATGACAATGGAAACTGTATACCAAAACTTATAGGATAAAGCAAAGTTTTAATTAGAGGTAAATTAATAGCCTAAAACGACTTAGTTAGGCAAAATAGATAATTAATCCATTATGTGAAAAAGCTAGAAAAATGAAATCAGTGTAAGGAAATCAGGAAGAATAAAATAGCAAAGATAGCTGCAGAAATAAATGAATTAGAAAACAACAACAACAAAAAATCAATAGATATATGTGGCCATTAGACTCATGTGTCAACTTGACCAGGTAATGGTGTCCAGTTGTTTGGTCAAGCAAACATGTTAGGACATTTCCTGGACTTAAATCATCAGTGAGTTGATTGTATCAATGGCTCATTACATCTACAATCAACTGAGGAGATTGCCTTCAGGAATGAGAAATATCTCATTCAATTAGTTGAAGGTCTTAAAAGGAGAAGTGATGATTTCAGCAGTCAGAAGAGAGAATTTCCATTTCTACTTCAGCCAGGCAGCTTCTCCTGGAGAGTTCATTGAAAACCTTCATCGGAGTTCATGGTTTGTAGCCTGCCCTAAGGAATTTGGATTTGTATATCCCCAAAGTTACGTGAGACAATTTTATAAAATCTCATACTATTTACAGATATCTCCTGTCAGTTCTGTTTCCCTAGAGAACCTTGACTAATACAATGCGATAAACAAATCCACTAAAATAGATAAACTTACAAGAAATTTAAATCAGAAAATCAAGGAAAAACACATCATACTTAAAATGAAAGAATGAAAAAGGATATAATGCCTTAAATAAATTATAAAATAATTTTAATAAGAATGCTAGGTGAAACTTGTGCTACTTTGAGAAACACAATAAAGTGGTAAATATTCAGGGAAACTACAAATTAGCAAAGGTGATTCAATAAGAAATGGAAATTTTAAACAGATGAAAAATAATAAAACAAGAAATTTCAAATATTTATTATGTAATTATTTTGTCAGATAAAAGTTTCAGGGACAGATAGTTTTATTAATGAGCTCTTTACAATGTTAAAGATTTACTTCTCATGCAACAGAAAAACATCAAGAGTAGAAAAAATATGGAAAGTTTCTTACTCATTTAATAAATGAATCTAACACTGATAAAAAAAATCTTACCTGTAAAGTATATAATAATACTATGGAACAATCTCGTTTATGAATGTGGATACAGAAAATTCAAAATAAAATGCCAATAAGTAAAGTTCAACATCAACAACAACAAAGCCCATTATTACATAGAAGAATGTATTGCTGAATAAAATAATACATTTTCATTAAAATACTATGTCTCTCAATAAGTCAAAAAAAAGAAAGGCCTTATGATCATCTCAATAACATCTGGTAAAATTTAGTATCTAGTATGGAAAATGAAAATTATAGTGATGTGAGTTCACTTCATATCTTAAGTCTGTATCTTCAATCAATTGCAAATATGCTCATTAAAATTGGGGCCTGGGGAACAGGTGCTTACACGTGAAACAGAAATTAGAAATGAAACTATTTGAAAGAAGGTAATTAAATATTAGCAATTTTCAGAACTTTTTATTCTCTATTAGAAATCCTAGACAATGAACTGAAAAAAATATTAGAATGAGTTAGCGTTTAATCAAATGGTAGATCGTAATGAACATGATATCCAATTACTTTTCTACTAAAAATTTTTGAAAATATAATATATAAAAGAATCCACTTACAAAATAGTAAGAGTATAAATATAAATAAATGTAATAAAATATGCAGAAGCCTATATTTTTAAAAATCTGAAACACATAAATCAATAAAAATCATTAAAAATTAAACACAAAATTGGCAAAGCACATAAGTGAGTATTCTTTTTCATTAGAAATCAAAGAAAAGAAAATTAAAATAATGAAATAATATTTCTATGTATAAAATTAGTGAAAGTTTTCAAAATAATAGTAACTGATTTTGCAAGGATGCGGTGAAATTACTCTTTAGAATCATTTGTTAGAATAGAAACAGGCAATAAGATTCTGGAAAGTGATTGGACAATAGTTAAAGAATTATAGTGAAGTTTCTATTATTGGTTTTGGTAATTCCACTTGTAAGAATTTAGCCTCAGAAAATTATGAGAAGCATTTGAAAAGATTATATATAAGGCTATTCATAATCAGTTTATTTATAACAGCAGAGTGTTAGATACAATCAAAATGTCCAGTAATATGGGGTTTATAGAAAAATTATATGTCCATATGTGGGAATATCATAAGGCCTTACAAATCATGTTTGCATAGACTAATTAATGACGTGGAGAGCAATAATGATATAATCTCATGATGTAATCTCTTTATAATGAGACAGAAAGAGAGAGAGAAATGAGAAGAAACACACCAAAATATTGGCAAGTGTCATCTCTTTGTGACGGGATTATAAACTATTTTAAAATTTTACACTTTTCTTCATTTTCTGAAACTTTTATACTAACCTCAATCAGACAAAATGGTCTGAATAAAGAGATCGGTGTCCCTGATTGTGTTTTTGTTTTGCCAGGACCAAACATGACCCTCTCTCACGGCTTCTCTGTTATGGCTAGCATATTGCCCTTTTCATTCATCCTGATTTTCAATTCTTATTTTAAAGTTTTTAATTTATAGTTTTATCTCCCAGGATCTGTTCCAATACTCTGTGGCCTGATACATGGAATAAGCAGACAAATGGGAAGAAATGTGAATTGTATGTCACACATGCTTTCAACACTCAGTCCTCTCTGGTCTGAGTCCAGCCCATGTCTAGCACCTGGACTTGGCACCGTCCACCCCGATGTTGGACTTGTTTGGTTGTTCCTGTGTGTCTGACTGGCAGCCCAGGGCTGGTGACTGGTCAAGCTCAGAGCTCCTAGGAGCTGCAGCTTTTCCCATCCAGGCACCAGTGCAGGGTAAAAGGCAGTGACATTTGGGAGTCAGAGAAGGCTTGGGCAAATTTTACTACATCTTCATCTCTGCTTCCCATGCTTAGAACTGTGCTCAACCAATGTTTAATGAACTAAATAAGAAGGTTGTTTTATTCCCTGAACTCTTTTATCTATGGAGTCAGATTTAGACAGGCCATTGCACCATAAAGATTGGGGGGGAGGATTGGGTTTTAAATAGTTTTTTTAAAACAAAATTTTATTGAAGTATATCATTCATACATGAATGTACATAAACAGTAAGTATATAGTAAAATTGTGAACTTAGAAAACAAACATGCATATCATCGTACAGGGCTCCCATATATCATCCTACCACCACTATCATGCACTATTATAAAACATGTTACAAACTATGAAAGAGCATCATCAAAATATTACTACTAACTATAGCCTATGTCTTCCATTTAGTGTATTTTCCCAAAACCCATCTGAGTATTAACACCCTGTACTGGGATTATACGTTTGTTATCATTCATGAAAGAATGTTCTCATATTTGTCCTGCTAACCACAGTCCATCTTCCACCACTGGATCCCCTATGTTTTTAGTATATATATTTTTTAATTATTGGAGTTGTAGGTTTGCAGAGAAAGCATACAGAAAATAGAGTTTCCCTATAACTCCCCTATTATTAACACCTTGCATTAGTGTCTTTGTTACAATTGATGAAAGAATAGTATTATAATTGTGCTATTGACTATAGTCCATAGTTTACATTAGGGTTCCATTTGTGTTGTACAGTCCTATGTTCATTTGTTTTTAAATTTTTATTCTAGTAACATATATGCAACCTAAAATTTTTATAACTATGTTCAGATATATAATTCAATGCACTTAATTACATTCACACTGTTGTGCTACCATTACCACTCTCTATTATCAAAGCTTTCCATCACCCCAAACAGACATTCTTACTATTTATGCATTAATTCTCCATTCTCTACCCGACCCCAGCCCCTGGTAACCTGTACTTTAGTTTCTAATTCTATGAATTTGCTTATTCTAATTATTTCATGTCAATGAGATTATACAATACTTGTCCTTTTGTGTCTGGCTTATTTTACTCAACATGCTCTTTTTCACGTTTACAAGATTAAAACTAAATTTTACTAATAAAATTTTCAAGGAAGGGCATCCACAAAACAACCTTACATTTGCCCTCACCCCAAAGGAAAAAGAAAGACCATACTATGAAATACTCAATATAAAATGTTACCCTGGTAAGTCTGAAGAAGTGTGAGTTACTGTGTAACTGCTCTATCAACTCAGAACAAAAAAACTTCATGGAATTACTGTGCTTTTAATCCAAAGAGTTGAGGGTTTGGGATTCCTCACCACCCTTGTGGTGGTGTGCTGGCCAGGGGAGCTACTCATGAAAATAATGTATTGTTGAATTGTGAGTCTCAGCTCTATTGGGTCAATAAATGGCAGGAGATTTTTGTAAGACTTTTCTTAATTAGAGAAAAGATTAGCAGTTGAATTCAGAATGTTTTAAATAATGTAAAGTCATGTTTCATACTGGAGATTAGCTAGAAACTGCATGTTGTGGAAAGCTGTTTTTTCTTAAGATGAAGACTTGTGATGCTGAAGAATATACACATGAAGGTAAGTTTGTTTGGAAGGGAGAATTTAGCAGTGCAGCAATTCTTGGAATTATGACCCAGTGTCTGTAAGTGTGCTTGTGTGAGAGTGTGTATGTGCCCATTTAAGTGTGAGATTCATTTGTTGTTGGAGGAGTAATTGAGCAAGCATGAACCAAACAATAGCTCTTCTCATTTACAGGTGGGTTCGCATTGTTTCAGACTTGCTGGTTAGAGCATTATGGACTTAATGTTCAATGTTGCTTTGTTTCCTACTTGGGTTTCTAAACTATAGCTACTCTCCCTCCCTTCCTTCCACTTAATTCTATATAACATTAAAAAACCAAAAAGCAATGTTAAAGCCAGGTATGCAACTAGTTGGTTTAATTCTTACAGATTTTAAATTTATTTCACTTTCTTTGTTGACTGGTCTCCTGACTTTTCTCCATCTTAGAAAGAAATTTTTTATCATATGGTCCTAAGATTTTCATTCTCTCTCTCTCTCTCAAAAAGAAAGAGTTTGAATTATATGATCAATTGTATGTGAGAGATTTTTTTACCACCAGACCTTGTAATGAAGCCCATGACATTCAAATTCCGTTGGCTAGTGCCTAGTCTCATGACCAAGCTCAGCTGAACGGAAGGTGAGGAGTATTGTTTGGCTACTGTGCCCACGAAAAAAGAGGACACAGGTTTGGTGAATAGTTAGCCAATGTCTGTCACACATAATCAAGAATCAGAGGGTGGTAGAATGCTTTTTCTGCCTTGGGCTTCTATGTTTACTCCATTGAAATATTTCACTTGCTTGTAGCACTTTAAATGGACCTTACTTTGGAATTCATGCTCCCCAGTGTAATCGAGTTAGACTAATTCATAGGTTCTCTACCCCTGGCTCTTCTGCCCCTTTTACTTGAACCTATAATTAGCACTATACTGGATAAATATATGTCCCAGAGACTTAAATATTTGACCTGTTCATGTGCCAGTTGAGCCCTGAATTTCAGCAGAGTTGCAACACCTACTCTCCAGTTCATTGGACTCAGCCAGAACAACTAACAAGAAGATGATGATGGTCAACGCCCATCTCAGGGAACAGAGAGTGTCTGCAACTGCAAGCAAAATAGTGTTTTGCTTTAATGAACAAACATATTGGGGCATGATTCGGGAATTAGATTCATCTAATTACAAAAGAATGAATTACAGCAGAACCTATGTATAGCATAAGAAGGTCTCAATAAGTAGAAATCTGTCTTTGCATCCATTTCAAGTAAAAATGTCAAAGCTAGGGTCTAAAGACAAATTAGGGAGCACCTGAACACACATGTTTGAGGACAAAGACTTCTAAGCCAAAGAGATCAGGAGAATGTAGTGAGTAGGCAGAGGAGCAACAGTCTGGTCAGAAGTTGAGACCTGCAGGAACACTAGAAATCTGAAATGTTATTCCAGCTGTTGTGATAATAAAGATCTAAGCATCATCATTGATGTAGAGTAATGACAGCAGCCCCAGGGTTAAAAATGGAAAGCCTTAGCAAAGTTGTTTTTGTCTGTTCCAAAACCTATATTATTTCCTTCTATCATTTTGCTCCAGTCGGGCAAACTGATTTATAAGTTACAGTCTTTGAACCTCAATTAATTTTGCTCAGGGCATTTTCACAGTTGTACAATAAATGTTTAAATTAAGACATTTCTTTTCTTTTGAAATTGAATTGCATGGTGACTGGTTATTGGCTCTTGCTGGTGATCCCCACAATTACAGATAGGAGCATTGATCTAGCAGGAAAACAAATTGGCTCTTAAAAGAGAGCAGTTTGAATTTGACAGTTGCAGATGATTTGGTGTCTTGCTAATGGATCCTGTATATTAACATCAGGTGTGAAATTCTTGTAAACTCTTCCTCTCAACTGCCCACTTCTACCAAGAAGGACTGCATATATCTGCCTCTCCCCTTCAATGCACAAGCAGCTGAATCCAACAGTAGGTAACAATTTCCAAAATAATCTGGATAGTTGAACTATTGATGCATACATCTTACCTTAAGACTAGGCAGCCAGGAGAAGCCTTGGTTTAATGAGATAGCATGAGAAGTGAGGGTTGGTTTCAACTGTAAATGCCTGACAGATATCAGAAATAAACAACCTCAGTCAAGCATGACAAAATATTCCCATAGGATACTCAGCCATCAAAGGTATCATCCAGAGATTTCACTCAACTGGATGGAAAGTACTCAGATTCTGGTCACCCTGGCAAGAGGATGTCGAATCCCATGTGTAGTTGGATGGTATGCCCAGCAGTTGTTTTGCTACCTTTTAGGGACTTGACATGAGTTCAGATATTTTGGGGAGAATTACTCCAAGTATAGCCCTACCAAGTGACCTCAATATAGATAGGACCCCCTGCTTCTGTATCATGAGCATCAGCAGCTTGATAGCTATCCTCCTTCTCTATCCTTCTCAAGGTAGGAGGACTTTGGTAAAGAGCTCAGTACTGCCAATCAGATGTCCCAGTTTCCCCCAATACAAGTCACACTGGGGTAGTTTCCTTTGATTTTAAGAGTCATCTATACACCTACAGTTAAATGATCTCATTGTAAAAATCTTCTCTCTGTCCCCAGGAGAGTGATAAGCAATATTCTCTTTAAGAGCTTTGGGTCAAAGTCCAGCCTCCCAGCTTTATTCCTTTTCTGAGTATCTAAGGAGGCTGTTATATTCCAGGGGTCCATCTCTCAGATCTTATCCTATCAAGAAGATGATTAAAAAGCACTTGCACTTGGGTTTTATTCATCATTTATATAATCACTGAAGTTACAAATGAAATAGACCATTGTGTCATTGTGTCATCCAGGCTCTCTTACTAGCCAGTGTGTGTGTATTTTGCCTTTTATAATGTCTCATAAAGCATCCTACATGAGGTTAGATCATCATACTCTCTTGGCCATTTATGGCAAGGGCAAACTCTTCCAAATGAACTGGGTTTTTGCCTGATTTCCATCTGGAAGACTCTTGGAATTACTCAGTCTGATTGGCCATTCCTTTTCCCTTGTTCCCCACATCTCCATGGTGCCAGTGTAGCCAAGGCTGCCTGGATGGTGGTATAGAACCCAAGTCATCCAGGCTGCAGTAGAAGAAGCCAGTCCCCTGGTCACGTTAGAGCAACTTTGGTCAAGCAGGAGTATGTAGGTCCTTAGGTCAGGGTGAAGGATGTGCAGGGGTGGGGGCTGGAGACATGTTCTTGGATAGCCAAAGTTCTTCACGAGAAATTTTTATTATTATATATTTTTGATTATTTTAAAAGCATATATGAACATATTCTGGAGCATCTGGAAGACCTTATAGCTGAGTATAGTCATGTGATTCCAATGCTCCCAAGTGCATTTATTTAGGGTCTCACGAATGATGAAAAGACTCATTCACTTGTACACAATGAAGGCCAAAGGACATCAAAGTGTGCTGGAGACATGGTGGTTTCTCAGACTTTTAATGAAAAGCAGAGTCTTGGCACGTAGGTGATAGCAGAGGTAGCAGGGGCACTGGAACCTTGATGCCATACTCACATGGTGAGCAGCAATGAATTTTTTCAAACTGTCATATGCCATATTAAATTAACGATGGTAATTTGAGTATTCATTTTTTGTTTTGTTTGTATTCGATTTGCAAATTAATTTTGACTGCATTGAATGGGGGTTATATGCATAAGAGCTTTATGCCTAATTTTATGGCTATACATATTTAAGAAACATTAAAATAAAAATAATTAAAGTCAACATGGGGGTCCATGAGAGGTACTTTTTTCTTCTAAAAGACATCCATACATTACTCAAATTGCAGAAATACTGCTTTATAGGATTATCTTGTGTCATTCTGGTGGTGACTGTAGCCCATCTATTTACCTCTCTTCTAGTGCTGACCATCGAAAGTCCCATTTTATAATTTCAGTGACCTTTGAGGCCCAAGAATTGAACTGAGCTAAACCATTTTAAAGAGAAGGAAACCTGATTTCCTTTCATTTGCATTTTTCCTTGGAGGATGTTCCTGCCCCAGCACCTCCTATGGACTTCTCTGGGTAGTTGTCCACAAATGTGCACTAACAA
This sequence comes from Cabassous unicinctus, assembly GCA_029593785.1. Classification (NCBI taxonomy): domain Eukaryota; kingdom Metazoa; phylum Chordata; class Mammalia; order Cingulata; family Chlamyphoridae; genus Cabassous; species Cabassous unicinctus. The sequence continues at coordinate 22,070 of JAQZBX010004869.1, forward strand.
AAGTACACTGGTTGCATATGTTATTTCCAGATACTTGCTGCTATTGTCAGATGAGAGGAAGAGGCTCTGCAGCTGCAGAGTGGCTTTTGATAAAGCCTATCTCATAGAAGATGTTCAATAGGCTGAATGAATGGAAGAACTCAGGGCAACAACAAGTCATTAAAACATGAATTAGACATTAGCAATCGGTTAGATGATAAAAGAATAATCTGGTAGGATGAAAGACATCTTCCAGAGCAGTCTTTGGAGAGTTCCCTACATAGTTTATAAGTGGAGTTCCCAGAGTCCTGGTGTATATTAAGTTCCTTTCTTCATATTATAAGAGCAGAAGAAGTTCAGTCCACTAGTCCCTTAGTCAAATGCTCAATTGCTCTGTGGAAAGAATCCCCTGACATCTCAAAGCAGATGGATTTGGAGAGAGTGAACCAGCCAGAGATATATCTAGGTGTATGGAATAAAGAATGTGCAGTAAAGAACTCCAGGGAGCTGTTGGGAAAGAATCATGGTTAGAACACAGAAAGTGGGAGAAGGAGGAGGAAGATGGGGCTGGTAGGAGACCACAAAGTGTTACATTAACACACCCTTTTTGGGTGCTCTTGTGCCTTGGGTCTCAACAAAAAGATATAAAGAATTCAGTTGAGGCTGGGATGTTGGGGACAGTCATTCTCCTACTGGTTTTTCCTTGCTCTCAAAAGTGGCATGATGTGAAGGATAGGACTGTCTTCTTTTGAAGATGTGTCTTTTCTTCCATTGAGCACTTGGCTCCGGGTGGGAGAGGACACCCATCCAATGAGTAAGGTCAGGTGATGGGGTGCTGGTGGCCACTAGATGATAATGATGTCTTGAATTGCACTTGTATCTGACTGGAAGACATTATCATGAGTTAAGGTGTGGACTCATTTGTGAAGAGAAAATAGAATTTTTAAGTGTCCTTGTTTAGATGAGGCCAAATTGAATCAGCGTGGGCCTTAATCCATATAATCAGAGTCCTTATAAGGCAGAGGAAATTTGGACACAGTCAGTTAGAGAAAGTCATAAGAGATCAAGGAGACAGATCGGCATGTGATGGAGGCAGAGCTGAAAGCCAAGGAGCCCCAAGGAGTGTGGCAAGCGAGGACTGGAACGTTACAGCCTCCTGGAGAAAGTATGACTTGTTGAGACATTGATAGGGGACTTCTAGCTTCCAAAACCCTGAGACAATAAATTCCTGTAGTTCGAGCCAACCCATTGTGTAGTAATTTTCATAGCAGCCCTGGCAAACTAAGACACCACTCATCATCCACAAACACACCTCCAGGCATGGCAATTTGGCCATGCCTCTTATTCTGACCCAACTGGAAACCCCAACTACTCCCACAAATCTGCTCATTCCCAAAACCTTAATCATCACCTTTTGCTTGGCACTGCCCAAGACCCCACGTAGAGTACACACCCTTAACAGTGAGTGTCATTTAGCCTGTATAATCTGCTATTTGGACTTTTTTTGAGGAAACCAGTAAAAGTGTTATATGTGTGGGGAAAAAAGGAGGAGGAAAGGGAAAAATAGAAGAGAGGAAAACAGGAATGTTGTTTTTTAAAAATATATATAGGCCAAGAGGAGAATGGGAGAGATGTTTAGGGAATGTTTGCATTTGCTCAGCAGTAAGAAGGCAAAATGAAATCCACCAAAACATAAACTCTACTGGTAGAAGTTAGTAAGGCTAATAGACTAGTGTTTCCCAAAGTTTGTTGCACAAAACCTAGTTCTACTGACATTAATAGGTACTAAAAGTTAGAGTATTTTATGTTCAAATAAGTTTGTGAGGCAGGATGTTATATAAAGTTAAGTAAATTTCTTTCTAGGGCACAATATATACTTTTATATGATATTATGGTTTAGAAACCTGCAAGAACAAATAATTGCACTGCTGTGAAATAATTTTTGACCACCTGACATTGGAGTATGACATAGGATTAAGTGTTCCTTGGAACACATTTTGGGAAATCCTGCAATAGAGATGCACATCTGAGTTTTATCAAGGCATTTGACACTTGGTTTCATGATAAGGTGGAGACCCATGAATCTACTAACAGTGCAGTTAGGTAGATTCTTGCCTGATTAAACCACTGTTCTCAAAAAGGGCTTATTAATAGGAGCCTGGCAGACTGGGTCTGACACTTCTAGTAGAATGCTTCCATACTGTTCTTGTCCCTATCTTGGTCTTCACTTTGATAAACTCAAACTTTTATATTTTACTTCAAATTAACAAATGCTAAAAATAAAGGCTTATGTGGAAAGCAGTAGTCTGTAGAGCCCAAGGATTTAAGTTGATGTTATTAAGGTCTTTATGGGTTACTAGTACAAGATAGCTACCAAAACTTATACATAACCAAAAGTTACATTGATGGTTTAGTTAGTGTTACCAGATGAAGAGAGATAATAATTCAAATTCCTTTTTTTCCTGTAAGACCCCACATTTTACTGAATGCGTTAATAAATTGAAACACTTCTATGAGAGAAGAACCCAGATGGTGATGTGCTGAAAACCTTAAAAGAAGGCAAAGAAACTGAGAATGCTTACTCTGGAGAAGAAGAAGTTTGGTAAAATCATGTAATGTAATCTTTAAATACTCAGAGTTGGTAGCAAATCCACTAGATGGTAGACTTTGAGGGAGAAGCCCTGTCCAATGAGTGTTTGTATACTATCTTGACACCTAATATGGAGCCAGTAACATAAGAAATGCTCCATAAATGGGTGTGTTGAATAAAGGAACAAATTTACTCTCCTGTGTTAGCAGAGGGAGAACTAAGTGGAATGAGTGGTAGTGGCAAGTATGAAGAACTGTCTCCAGTGAGAACTGCTCAACCATGTAGTGGGTGGTTTGTCAAGGTAGGAAGCTCCTCAGTTATTGGAAGTGTTCAAGCAGAGACCAGCTAACTACTTGTCAGGGCTATAACCGGTCTTTTTCATGGATCTCTGGTTCTCTGGAAGTAGAATGAAGATTTACTCAACACACAGATAGTTTTCCCAGCACAATTTCCTTCCAGTAGTACCCAGTGATGGCCAAAGCCCATTGTGCCCATCTCTCACAGGCTGTGAGAGTCCTATGGTGATATGAACTTCAGAACCACTTATTGGTGTGACTTTTGATGCATCCTTGCTTTCATGAGGTCCAGTAGCTCAAAATAAAGGGAAAATAAATGAATGGGTAAGAGTGCCAGATAGCAGGCTTGGTATGGCAACAGGAAATTTTGTATGGAACAGAATCATCCAATCCATGAACTTGGGCGTGGTTGGACTGAATTCTACCAGAGGGAATCAAGAAGGTACTGGGCATTTGCACAAGCTTTCCTGTTTGTCACTCTTTTAGGTGGGTGGTATCTCCTGCTCTACATTCTTCTGTTGATCTGGCCACAAATGTTGATAAAATAGATGACCTCCTATAAGATGAGACTCAAGAAGAAGTAGAAACTGTTCCTCTTGCCTCTGAGCATCTCCTTTGTCAATCTGCCAGGAGTATCCATTAGAGATGACCTTTTACAAACGATATTATCTCTAGAAGAATGTAATCCTTTGTATTTGTACAGTACTTTTCTGTTTGCTAAGCTCCTTCACATGCATTATCTGTGATCACCCAGACATCCCAGGCTTTCCCATTTCCTTGATTGCACCATGCTTTTGGTGGGCGCAGAGCCTGGCCATACTCTTTTTCCCTCTTGGTTAATGACCCCCTTCTTAGCACACTTACTTCTCTTTTGTAGCAATCGTCACACTAGTTGGCGTCTGTCATTCCTGTAGTATTTAGATTTCATGAGGGTGGGAATTAAATCTGCTTTGTTATCTACTGTGTCTCAAAGCCTACTAATCTCTGGCACCAAATGGGCACTAAATAAAGATTTGATGAATAAATGAATGAATATGGATGGTACTTATTTCAACCCATGACAAGATGGGTATTACCATTTTTATTTTATAAATAAGTTCAGAGAAATTGCATGGTTTATCCCCAAATTCCATTGATTGGATACTCAAAACAAGGTGTCCTGACTGCAAATTACTAGCTCATTAACTCCTGTAATGCAGCTGCCTTTCCTAGTAACATGAGCGTGTGTTCTTTGAGACATCAAAGTTAAAACTACTGATACAATGGTCTCCTTTGTAACTCCAGGTAGAGATGGATCTGAAAGCACAAGAATATTCCCAGATGATAAAAGGAATGAAAGTAGTATCATTTGTCTTGTGTACCCTGCAAAATTCATTTTTCAGGAGATGCTCTGATGCAGGGTGGGATGGACACCAGAGGGCTCTTGACACAAACCGGCCTGTAGTCAGAGCTGACCCAAAGGGTATTCAGTGAAACCAGAGATATGACCAGTATAGGCATTGCCATCCTGGTGGATTTGGATCTCAAGTCTGTGTAGACGCTGTCTGCTGCATAAGTAAGTGAATTAGAAATTAGACCCTTGGAACGTCAGGAGTACACGTAGGTGTGGGGATTCAGGGAAGAGAAGGAAATTGGGGAGGAGGAAAGAAAAGGTGGCACCACTCATGGGCAAAGGAATATGACAATCTGCCCAGGCCATGTGGCTGACAACCCGCCTGACGCTTGTTTTGACTTTTCTTTAACTGCACAACCGGTGCATGCAGATGACTTTACATCTCATACTAAAATGTGCGACAGCAACGTGCTAAGCAAATGCAAACAAAAACATGCTTCCCCCACTCCAAACAAATCTCTCACACATCGCGATGATGCTGTGGCATGGCGAGAGACGGGAGACAGAGACCACCAGGAACCAGATTTGCTCATTGTTTAAATCACTCTCCAGGATCAACATATACGTTCTGGGAGATCAACTTCAGTTGTTATTATTATTTGGACATAACATATGCCTTGATTTCATTTATTCATGCATGCAAGCAAGAAAGTAATTATACATCCAGTTCATTCATTGAACATTTATTGAGCACCTACAGTGATCCAGGCTTAGCCAGGCACTGAAGAATGTTCTGTGAAGGATGCAGAGAGAAACCATATGCAAATACTATTTTTAGGAGTTCGTAGCTCACGCATGTCCCTCTACATGTGGATGTATGTCACTCTACTTTTTGCCTCTGGAAATCTTTCTCCTTCCTCACCACCTCGGAAGCATTTCCTTTCTGGTTCTCACCACTCGTCCCCCCAGTGAGAATTAATCAATCCAAGTGGGTCATCCTGGAAGGAAGGAGGCAATATGCATCTGCGTCCTCAACTTAGAAAAGGGATCATAATAGAGTACCCCACAGGGCTCTTGTGAGGATTAAGGGGCTATATATCTATATCTATCCACATCTACATCTATCTATCTATGTGTGTGTACATATATATATACATATGCACACACACATAGAGCATTTAGATCAGGCTTGACACATTGTAAGCCATTATCTAATAAGTTACTGTTAGACACTATCAAAACGTTCAGGGCTCATCCTAGATGTATCAGATTCCAGGTTCAGTGGCTATGAAGGTATTTTTTAAAAATAAAAGAATGAAACAAACCTTTATTAAGATGGTCACACATGATTGTGGGCACTTCCATATGTTATTTACTCAATTCACAACACTCATTCAATCATCACAAGAACATGTGAGGAGGATAGCTTTGCCTTTCCTTTAGAAGTTGAGGAAATGGAGCTTCAGGAGGTTGAGTAATTTCTCCCAGGTAAGATATCCAATAGTGGTAAAAATATTGGAAATCAATTTCCAAGGTCCAATTCCAAATGACTTACTCTTCAACAATACTATAAGGATTTGAAATATTTCTTCCTAGCAGTTGCTTTTTGCAGAACTGAGACTCAAAGCATGCAGAATATCTGATTAGAAAGAACAGTCAATAATGCAATACTAAAGGAAACTCTAAGTAGGAATTATTTTATTTAGAGAATAACTAGCATCTCTTGAGCAGGCATGTGTGTGTGCATACAGATAGGTAGATGTAGATGTAGATGTAGATGTAGATGTAGATGCAGATGCAGATGTAGATGTAGATGTAGTTAGATATAGAGTCATTTAATCCTCAGAAGAGCTCTATGGGGTACTCTATTTTGATCCCTTTTCTGAAATGAGGAAGCAGATGCATACTGCCTCATTCCTTCCAAGATGGCCCATTCAAGGCTGGGTTACTGCTTTAGGTGTGCTTCTCAGTCTTTCCACACATCTATTCTGGTGGCAGTTCTGTTTCCCTTGAGGACTGGGTCTTATTTCCAAAGGCCAGTTAGTGGAAGGACTCTCCTGCTTGTTTCACTCATAACAGTGTCCCTTTGGTTGGGGCTGGACCCTGTGCGTTGACCTTTTGTGTTGAATGGTCTATCTCATGACCCCATCATTTGGGCTTGCCCTCCTTCCAAATGTCCACTGGGTTGTATCCCTGGGTGCTGATAATTTCCTTGAACCATGCCCTTTGTCATAATGCCTTGGGCAGTCCGGCTACCCACGGCAGGATTTGCTCTGCTACCAGGCTGATTCCCCCTAGGCTTGTATTCTATGCTAAAGAAGATGCCTTTTGCAGGCCTAATTCCTCTATCCTTTGAGCCTCTGTTTCTTTTTGAGTTCTCAACATTTTGCAGGCCATGTGGATTGACCAATTATCTCTTCCTGGTGCTACAGTTCTATTTTGTGCACTAGTGAACTATCAGTAACCAAAAATCATCTAAAGGTCCTTAATCCCATAAATACAACCATATTCATGAGGTGATTATTATATAAAAAAATGGTGCATTATGTTTGGGGAACAAGTGACCATGGAAATAGTGAGTGCAGGAAATAATTGAGCTTCGCACCAGGGGTTCTTGGTAGATTGGCAATGGCATTGCCCTGCAGATGTGAAAAACGGGGGCAACGTGCTATGACTCCACTTCTTGGCCAATGAATGTGGATTTTCAGATGGCAAAGGGAAGCCTGATTAACAGTCAATGACTCCTGGTAGAAAATTGCTGTGGAAATCCTTCAGGGGAGAAGCAGACAACTAGTGTGCCATATGGAGAAGCATCGTTTCTTCTTAGAGACCAAACCCTCATTGCCTTTGGAGAACAGAAGCACACTTCTTTTGTAGAGTGGCTGATCTGAGTGATAATCAACACAGGAGAGAGATGGCATCACTTTCTAAATGGAGTAGAAGGCGAGCGTGGGTAAGCAACTTCTATAAAATGGGGGCAGGTATGAAGTAACAAGTGGTGTGTAGCATCCAGCTAAACTGTCTATTGCCAAGAACTTCACCTTTGGCCTATACAGGCCACTTCACTGAGTCAGAATAGAGGTCAGCATCCTGACTCATTCACTCCATGGTCTCTTGGATGACCAAGGGTGCCAGTTACGTCCAGTGGTGATGGAGGAGGGAAAGAAGCTTTCCCCCATCCACTGTTGCTTCCAGGACTCCATCCATCTCAAAGGCCATGGAGGTGTTATTGGTGAGCAGCTGTTGTCTACCTCATCGGGCCATTGTGTACAGTGACTGGTTCTATTCCTTAGCATCTTATGCTCCGGTCTTCTACATCTAAGGGGTTGACAATGCTCTCATGCTTTCCCAAATATAGAAAATTATTCCATTGGTAATTTCAGAAGGTGGATGTTTGCGGGTGGAAGAAAGTTAAAATATTAATACTAGTCACTGGTCCGAGGTCTCTTTTGTTTCAGATGTGGCATTTACATTGGTAAAGTGTGGCAAATGTCAGCCTTACCGCCCACCACCCGCTTCCCTGTCCCTGACTTTTTCTTGCTGTGGGGATACAATGAATTGATTCATAAGAAGCATTTCAGATAAATGCTGAAATCTAATTTATCAGGGTTCTTCCAGGACTTCCAGCTAGTTTAAATTTCAATGTCTGCTAAATGTTAGGATCTAAAAAACACCCCAAAACCTATTATTCATCAATTTCCAGAAATTAAAAGCAACGTGCTTAAAAAAAAAACAAAGCAAAAAACCAAACAGAAAATTCCAGCTGCCTTTGGAAACAAGGGCATTGGGAAACGAATATTATATAATTGCCTCCTTCCCCTGTATGTCCAGGAACTTCAGCGGCTACTGTGCTGCATCAGGTATGTAATGAAAGACAAATGACAAGGAATCTAAATAAAAGAGGGGAGCTTGAGTAACTGTAGTTTTATGTTAGGGAGGCCTGAGAGAGAAAAGAAGCATTGTATCTCGGATTAAGAGAACTGCAGGATTTCATTAATGATGGCCCAGCTTTTTAGCAAAAGGAAGATAGGGCAGTTAAAAGAGAACATGACTAGAATGTGCTCCGCTAATGGGAAATGTATATGATCTTCAGGCATGTGGGGGGGCGGGGGTAGGGGGGTGGGAAGAGCTAAATATTGAGAGGTTGGAGGGGAGAGCTGGACCTGGGATGGCCCAGATTGGGCCACACCAACAGGGCAGTTAAAGAATCCTTTCTTGTTGATATGAACGGCCAGACCCCACCCTCCCCCACTCCCTTTTAATTCAATGGCTACGTAGGGGCTTCTTTGATGGAGGCTTTGAAGTCGGTGGCTTTGAGATTACTCTTCCTCTGTGACCTTGACCACCAGCCATGAGGTTAGGGGGGAAGGGGAGGGGAGGAGGAAGGCGCTGAGTGGGAGAAAGGAAAGGAAAGAGAGGGGAGGGGAAGGGAAGGCTGCCCTGAGACATTTCTGCGGCATTCCACGACTTTTCTGATCACTCTGCAAAGTTGAAATATGATTGCAGCCTTTGCACCGGGAAGGAAAGAAACCATTTAAATGAAAAATTAGCTGCCTTAGCAGGTCAAGCACATAGTTACATTAATGTCGTGTAGAACAATAAATCAACTTCGATCTCCAATTGAAAAAATGCTAATTTAGCTCAGCGATTCACTGATTGTACGTTCCTCTGATAGAAATCTTTTCTTTTATTTAATGCGAAGCCGTGATTTGACAGCCTCCTCTAATGGTGCTTGCCGACTCTCAGCATTTCAGTGGAATTCTGATCATGGTTTTAATATTCCGTGCAGCTCTGCCCCCTCTGATTTCACGCTCACACATTAACGAGAGCTGACACTGGAGATTAGACGCAGACAGCTGGAATGCCAGGTCTTTGTTGCAGTATGGACAGGAGCCAACGTCGTTCAACCACAGCCAAGAGGGACCTGGGAAAGTCTTCTTAAGAAGGCGGGGAAGGCGGGGTGGGGGGCTTGAGGGAGGGTGGGAGCGGGGGAGGGGGGGCAGAAAGAAAGGCAAGGTAGTTTCTGAAGGGCATATGAAATAGATATTTTCAGAAAGCCCTTCCGTCTCTGAAATTCAAATTGGAATCCATTCTGATTTATTTTAGGGGAAGTGGATCATTAAAGGGAAATCCCAAATTGGTTGCAGTATTTTTCTGTAAACTCTGAAAACACAACTGTGATGCATGAAAATGGAAATGGCTCCCTGCTTCAGCTGCTCGCTTGTCTAAGAAACAATAGTGATTCCGAGTTGGAGGACAAGTGCTTACATAAGGAAGTGTATTCTCCCCTTTGCCTTTAAAAAAAAAAAATCACTTAGTTCCAGGTGAATAGATGGGGAAATAAAACTAGATTTATGTGCCAGGGCTGCCTGCACCCCGAGTGACTTACCCAGCAAGAAAGGAAGTCGAGTAGCCTAACTGCCTTGATGCTAATAAATTGTTTCCTGATACCAGAAATCAAATAAAGATCCATAGTTTCATCTAAAGCACGAAGCCACTTGGGCTCGGCAAGTGCCCATGTTGCAAAGGAAAAGGAAGGGTGCTGTCTGAAACAGTGGCACAACTTTCTCAAAAAGAAAAGACAGATGATCAAAGTTCCAAAGACGGCACATTAATACTATGTCAAAAAAAAAATTGTTTCTGCTCCCAGGGGAAACCAATTGAGTAGAAATAACAAATGTCCTTCTTGCTAGCTGTATCATTAATAATAATCGTACTTTGCATTTTTATGGGACACCAGGATTCTAGAGCCTTTTATAAATATTCATAGGGGAAAGCTGAAGAGGGGAGGTGAATGTACCCATTCCTCAGGCTTGGATGGAGTGACCGAGGCCCAGTGTCTTGCAAGGGCTTACCTGGAAAGAGCAAACAAATCTCAAAGCCATAGGCTGCAGCTGGTACGAATTGATCCAGGCAGTCTCTCTGACACACAGCTCTCTCTTCTGTGAACATGGCTTCAGTTTCGGCATTAGATGAACTAAACCATCCTGGTTTGCTTTGGCTTTTTGTTCTTATTAACTCTGTCACCAACATAGATTTATTCATTCAACAAGTATTTATTGAGCACTGAACTAGGCAATGTTTGGATTAAAAAGAAACATGAGTTTGGACCCTAATATAAATACGTTGCCAATATATTAATAAACATTCAGAGGCCATAAAGCAGTGGTTAAGAGCATGCAAGGCTTATAACATAGTACATACAGAGCAGCTAAGAACTAGTTAGACATTTACATAGCCTCTCCTACTGGTTTTGTGACCTTTGGCAAGGCAATTTATTTCTCTCTAAATCTCAGTTTTCTGGTCTGTAAAATGGGTATTAAAATGAGGGAAGCGGATGTGGCTCAGGCAAATGAGCTTCTGCCTATCACATGGGAGGTCCCAGGTTCCTTTCCTGGTGCCTCCTAAAGAGAAGATGAGCAGACACAGAGAGCACACAGCACATGGACACAGAGAGCAGGCAGAGAGCTCAAACAGCAAGGGGTGGTGGTGGAAATAAAGAAAATAAATCTTAAAAAAAAAAAAAAGAAATAGCCTTATCACTACACATTTATTAGAATGGCTAAAATTAAAAAATAAAAATAAAAAATAATCTGACAGTACCAAATGCTGGTCAAAATGTGGCACTACAGGAACTCTCACTCATTGCTGGTGAGAATTCAAAATGGTCCATGCACTTTGGAAGACAATTTGGCTTTTTTTTTGTTTTGTTTTGTTTTTTTTTTACAAAGGTGGACATAGGCTTACCCTATGACCCAGCAATCACCTTCCTAGGTATTTACCCAAACAAGTTGAAAGCTTATGTCCACACAAAAGCCTACGTGTGCACATGTATAGCAGTTTTATTCACATTTGCCCGCAACTGGAAGCAACCAAGATATCCTTCAAAAGGTGAATGGATAAACAAACTGTGGTACATGCATACAATGGAATATTATTCAGTGATAAAAATACATGAGCTATCGAGCCAGGAAAAGGCATGGAGGAAACGTAAATGCGTATTACTTAACCAAAGAAGCCCATCAGAAAGGGTCGCACATGGAGTGATTCCAGCTATGTGACATTCTGGAAGTGGCTAAACTGTAGACAATAAAAAGGGCCGCGGTTGCCAGGGATTTGCAGAGAGGGCAGGAGAGATGAAGAGATGAGGCAGAGAGGATTTTCAGAGCAGTGAAACGATTCTGTGTGATACTGTAAAGGTAGATACATGACATTATGCGTTTATCAAAACCCATAGAACTGTACAACACAAAGAGTGAATTTAGTTAATAAAAGTGTATCAATATTGGTACATCAATTGTAACAAACATACGAGCTAACACAAGAGGGCAAAAATAGGGGAAACTGAGCAGGAGAGAGAGAGGGTATTTGGCAATTCTGTAGCATCTGCTCAATTTTGTATAAACCTAAAACTCCTCTAAAAATAAAGTCAATTTTTTAAAAAGAAATAATCCTTAGCACAGTGCCTGACCCATAGTAAGTATGCAATAAATGCTAACTATTATTGTTGTTTTTGCTATTTTCATATGGTTTTGAGAGGGTTCAGTGAGAACACACACACATATGCATACATACATTGCTTAACAGTGTTCTTGGTACATAGTGAACACTTGATAAATGCTGGCTATTTTAGATATTAGATTCCTTAAACTGCCCTGTTGCCTTCAAAGTAGTCTCCTTGATAGATGAATGCTTATTTCCAAGATACTGAACTTGCTCAAAGCATTTCTGGAATTCTTCTTTAGAATTACATGTGAACACTGTTGGCACTTTCTCTTAGGCATCTTCAAGTGTGACATATCTTCATACTTGGAGGGTGGATTTGTTGTTGGAAGCTACTGAAAGCTGCCTTAAAGCTATGCCCAATGAATACGATGGCAATCGAGCTGCGGGAACATTGTTTTGGAAGCAAATGCAACTATAAAGAAATTAGATTGGTTTTCTTGTATGACAAATAGCCTGAATCTGACCACAAGTCCAAGAGAAGGCTTGTGGAGCTAATGCAGCCATTTGAGAATACACACGGCCTCTGAAAGAGAATACATTGAAGGGATCATAGATCCTGATACATTTGTAGGGGAAAAAGTTTTAAGGTCATTATTTCATGCCTATGCTTTATAATAGCCTTCCCTGAAATAGCTTACAGCCCCATCTAGAAGAAAAAGACATGCCCATGAGTTTTCTTTAGATTATGCATAAACAGAGATTTTTTCTCTTGGTGTAGCCCTCTGGGCTTGTGTACAGCTTCAGTGCAGGGCAATGTGTTCATTTATTCAGAATTGATTAAGCACCTACAGGGCTGCTGATAGGTACTGAGGATTAAAACTTACTAAGTCATGATTCCTGTCCTCAAGGGTCTCACAGGCTAAAGGGGAAAGACAAACAAATAGTTGCAATAGAGTGAGGCAAGTGCTAGCCAGACCCTGGAGGGCCCTATGTATACCCTATGCTCAAGCGTTTGGACTTGACTTTCCAGGTCATAGGGAGACATTGACGTTTAAAGCATACTCCAATTTGTCTTTCCTTTCAGTTCTATCACTGTTTCTAGCCTCCACGTCTTGAGATCTGACCAAAGCTTACTCCCTGAATGTGGCTAAAGCACAAGTTGCCCTTTTTCTTGATCTGGCTGCTCTCCCTTACTAAGGAACTCTTTGGCAGAAAGAGAGGAGACCCTTCCCGAGTCCTCACTCCAGGAAGATTTAGGAGGTGTGATTTATTATAATTTCAATTATAGAAGGTTTGGGTTTGGCGTAAAGGATTTTGACTTACAATGTCTGAGTCTGTTCCAAGGGCGGTTAAGCCATGGCAGGTTTCCAGTGGCCCCAGGTAGCATCCCCCATGGTCACATTACTTACAATTGATAATAAATGGTTTTGACCAAAGGGGAGAGTAGATTAGTTGAATGGAATGCTTAAGTGCCGAAGGATATGGGAGACTGCTTCTGGTGGTTAGAGCGAATTGATCATCTGGGAAGCAATACTTCCCAAACAGAACATGCTGGGGAGGTTTTGTTTAGACTTCATTGCTCTGCCGAGTGGCCTCATAGTGCGTCACCCCTTCTCACCTGTCATGATTAGAGCACCTCTTTTTTAAAAGAGTGACTCTTGACCTCACTATTGTTCGGCGCGAGTTCAGGCCTGTTACAAGTATAACATCTGTCAGTGATTTGCTGAAGTTTGGAGTTAATTTAATTGAAAATATAGAGGTTATCCCTAAAATGTCATCTTCATCATCACCTTTGCAATACGCCTTCTAAGTGGGAGAAAAAAAAGTGGCTGCAGGGAATTCGGGAATTCTCTGAATAGGCCCCAGAGAGTGGGCCGTATATGCTAATTTATGTTAATATCATGTGTGTCCCAGTGGAGAAAAGGTTGAGAATGACTATGCTGAAAAATGACATTTGGTGTAAACACAGGCATATCATGTATGCAATTCAAATGGAGTTTAGTTATTGTGAGATGAAAATGGACTACGTAGTGTTGCAGTCTTTCCAGTAACTGGCTTTTAAGATGTGTTCCTTGAAACTGGTGTCTGTGGCTCGATCCAAAGAATAGGGACCATGCAAAGTGGTCTATTTATTGGTCCCATTATTGTTTAATCTTAGTTATCTTCATTAGGCCTCAGATCTTCCCATCGCTTCAGTTTTTCTCTGAGCAGTTGCTGGGATTGCAAGGAGCTGTAACAGGGGCCCTGGGTAATAGGGAATCAACATTTGTTGAGCACCTATTGTGTACTGGTAACATTTGGCATTTTATATCTATGTATCACATCCTTTAATCCTCACAGTAGTTCGACTAGTTAGGTGTTTTATCCTCATTTTATGAATGAGAATTCTGAGACACAAAAGAAGTCTAAAAATTGCCCCCTGAGGTCAAACACCTAAGAAATAATACAGGGCAATTTGAATCCAGACCTTTCTGAATTCCCTAACCCTTGCTTGTTTCCTGAGCGCTTGCCTTTCAACGAGTTATTGGGCATGGTAGAGTGTGTAAGCTCTCAGGGTAGGTTATAAGGACAGGAGATTGGGCACAGTCTGAACTTATCACTGGAGCCCATTTAAAGAATGAAAGCCAAGTGGGGATCGTCCATGGCAGCATCTAATGAATGTCTAGGTTGAACCATACAAAATTGCCAATATTTGAACATCTTTCATCTACAAAAATGGAAACTTCATAGGGTTCGACCTAATCAAAGTAGCTTAATCAGTGCCACAGTCCACTCAATATGTTTTACTCACACATGGGAAGGAAATAATAACCTGGCCATTAAAATGGAAACAGAAGGATCTCTCACTTTGGCTCTCAAAAGTTACACATTCTATGGCTCTGAGAAATCGAACTAGGGCAGTCCAGGGTCAGCCTCGTGTTGTGTGCAGAGACCAGCCTTCCATGGTGGGCAGAAGGGGAGAGGAGACCCCCTAGCCCCGGGTTCTACCATACACTCTGGGGTGAGAGGCACAGTCCATCTGCAGCTGCCGGCTCTCCTGCCCTGACTCCCTCCAAGCCCTGAAGATGGCCAGCTGCCCACCTATTAAGCCCCTCATTTCGCCCCCTCTCCTACCTCTAGTCAACTGGTTGTATGAAAAGGTAAATCCTCAGATTTCAGAAAATATGACTTGCTAGACCGACTCTTTTCTAGAACGTGTCAGAGAGTTTCATTTTTTTCCTGAACCTTAGAGCTTGGGGGCTATGCATGCAGAATGTTTTCCCCTTAGCAGAACATTTTTATTCGATTTATGACAGTCCACCAACATCTTAGATTTACTGTGAGCCTAAGTCACGGCCTAATGAATTTTGAACAAATGGGCTGCCTTCCCGGTGAACGGAGAGGTAAGGGGTGTGGGTGAGATCCTCCCGGGCTGCCGTGGCTTGCCTTTACATCACCAGTAATTAATGTGAGTTATGTTAAAATGTAAATGTTATTGGGGAGGCACAATATTTTATGCTATTATCATCATCAGTAACTAATCTGGGATTCATTTATCAGGGTAGCCAATCATTAGCAGGGCCCAGACACAAGGCAGCCACAAATAGATTCACCCAGTATTTATTGAGTATCTGCCATATATATCAGACACGGGTCCAAAGGCTGTGATGCCATGATATCATTGATTCCGCACCATAACTCCGACAAGTTATTTCCATTAAAAAAATGACAAAAGTGAGGCTCAGAGAGGTTAAATGACCTGCCAATAGTCACACCACTAGTAAGAGGGTGACCATGAGCTTTGGGTCCAGTTCTTTTTGGATCCAGTTCTTTTAACACTAAGGTCAAAGGTTGGGAGGGAAAAGGAATGCATCAATCTGCCAGGTGCCACATCAGGAGGGTTTGGGAAAATGAAAGCCCACTGAGAGCATAGAGCCTGGGAAGTGGTACTCAAAACCCGCTGGGTGTGAGGGAAGAGGCCTAGAGAGACCCTGCATTGCTGTGGTCATCAGAGGCCTGAACTTGGAAGATCCAGTGTCCAACTCTGCATCTACTGACCGGTGACCATGGGCTAGAAACAGAATCTCCTTGAGCCTTGCCCTAAGCTGCAATATGGAAATAGCCATGACTTCCTTTTTGAGCTGTTCTGAGGCTTGCCTGAGATAATGCATGTAAAAGTACATAGCAGACATTAGGTACTCATTAAATTTTAGTTTTCTGCCATCTTTCCCTTTATCTTGGTCTAGCCCTGCTGCTGTGAGAGAATGCAGTATGCTATTACAAATTAATTTTTTTACAACAGCCCTTTAATTTTAGTTTTTTAAATGATGAATGGAACATTTTCAAAAGAATTGCACTGGTTCATTCATTTAGTCATCAGATATCATCTAAATTCTACATACAACAAGCATGACTGGGTCAAACACAAGGAATTAGAAGTCACTCCTTGCCCTTGAGAAATACTCAGTCTTTATCCCTTCATTGAAGTACTATAATGATTTGTATTTCTCAATATCTTTTCTGATATAGTTTTCTATGTATATGTAATCATAGGGAATATACATTTTTGTGTTTCAGTTGTTTTCTTATCATTATTTTCTGAACACCTTTCCTTTACCTATGTGGGGAAAATTCATGTTTTGACCCCAGGACCTTTGCACTATCACTTCCTCACTTCTTTTATATATCTTCTTGGCTTGCTTCCTAAATTTATTCAGGTCTTGACTCAAATGCTACCTCATCAGAGAGACTACCCTAATCATCTTATCTAAAATTACCCCTACCTCACAGGACCCCTTGGCTTTCTCTTCCCTTACCATGCAAATTGGCTCTTAGATTGATCACTACCTAACATTGTATCAGAGGTTTATTTACTACACCCCCCCATCCCTCACCCCCTAGGCCACTAGAATGTAAACAGCATGAGGCTCAAGACTTGGCTTTGTTTTCTAATAGGTCCCCAAGACTTAAAACAGTGCCTGGCCCATAGTAGGAGTTCAACAAATGTTCATTGTTTGATCGAATGTTTCCATGTTTAACATTTCTATTGACTATATAACACATCACATAATTTTCCTTGTGTTTCCAGAGCCATGAAACATTTGCTAATAAACCTCACCCAGCTTCATTCACTTTACATCTCCTTCAACACGCAGCCAACAAACGAGCAGATTTCCCTCCCTCCTTCTTCCCCCAGCCCTCAGAATATGTTCCATATGTCCCTGAGGGCAGGAGCATAGCATTTCCTTGAGGACAGAGACTGTTTTGTCTTCTTCTAGATCTTCAGTTCCAGGCTACATGCACAGGGCAATCTAAAGTCAGTTTTGTTCATTGGCTTGTGTTTTCAGTGCTCCCAAATTCCTTATTACTGGCTATAAACACGCAAAGGAAGGAAAAGAAAAAAGTTCAATGTGCAATGTATCAAAATTGACCAGGCTTCCATGGGTGTCTTTCCCTGACACCCACCTGTGACCCCCCACCTTGCTATCATTATCTATCACTAGAAATGATGAAGGAAGCACAAGGTCAGCAGTTCTAGGATGCTGATTGAATTTGTGGGGCTGTGTTGATAACAAACCACATTTCTCTTTCTCTTTCTCTGACTTGCTGTCTAGCAGGACCTTCCAGGAGAAATGTTTAGAGGTTAGCAAGAAAATAATTAGGACCAGAATAGCCCAACAGCAAGGTTGGGCTATTTTCAAGTGGCTGAAAGTGTGTATTTTAACATTTGCACAGCTCTGCTAAATCAGATCAAGTTCCTTAGTCTGTTTTAGAGTTTGCTTTTGTTTATGCTTGTTTGTTTGTTTTTTACTTAATCCAAGGTTCTTCCATACCACCACGATCCCAGACATCCAGTTTTCCTCCCTGCAAGCTGCCACCGTTACTCGTTTCATTTGTCTACTGTCAGGAATTTTGTATGTACATATAAGCATCCAGGCACACTGTTCTTTTTCCATTTGCAAATGGTAGCATACACACTGTACTTCTCAACACTTTTATGCTGTAAAATTTATCTAGGGGATCATTCTTCAAGATACACCTAGAGAAGACCCTTTAAAACCACTGCCTCACACTCGATTCAGTGGATATATCCTATTTTATTTCACCAAAGAGCATTTAATTTGTTTCCAATTTTTGCAATTACAAACAATGCAATAAATCATTTCCCATATGTGCAAGTATATTAGCAGGAAAAATCCCTAAAGTTTAAAAATATGAGCTCTTTACATTTTGATAGATTATTGCAAATTCCCTGCCATACACAATTTGATAACCTGCATTCCCAACAAAAACTAGAGTAGTGGTTTCTTCACACCCTCACCGACATTTACGGCTTTGACGACCAAATTGGCAAAAATATTATACATTTCTTTTATATATAAAAAAGCTATTTGTACTTCTGTGGTTGTCAGTTCTTGACTTTAGTTTGCTGTTCAGGGTTATTGATCAAATGACTCTAGGAATTCTGGAGATATTGAGGACATTAGCCCTTTGCGATATAGGAATATTCCTTCCCCAGTTTCATAAATCTATTAATTTTATTTACATTTATTTCCTACATCAAAAATTGTAGCTAAATTTATTACTTCTCTATGCTGTGATTCTTTTAAATCATTTTATATTTTCCTTTAGTATGCTTATGGAAATAAAATTTGACATTAATTTGGGGGTAAGAAGAGATAAAGATTTAACTTGCTCCAACACTATTTATTAAATAATCCATCTTTTCTCCCCTGATATGTTTTGCTGCTTTTATCATAGCCTAAGTTCCATATGTGTTTTGATTAATTTCTGAATTCTATGCTATGTTCCATGGATCTCTTTGCTGAGTTATGTACCAATACCACACTCTTTACTTACTGTAGCTCTGTAGTAAGAGTTGGCAGAGCTCGTTCCATTTCTTTCCCCTTCCCTAATTGCTTTACTTTTTCAGGGTTTTTTTTCCTGGCTAATTCTGCATACTTAATTTTCTATATCATCTTGAAAATAAAAATTTCTTTTTTGTTTGTTTGTTTTTAACTGGATTACACTAAATTAATAGATTAATTAGAGATGAGTCATGTCTTTACGTATTGAACTTTTCAAAGCTATTTTTCACTGACATCCCTCAGTATTATTTCAAAGTTCTCTTCATATAGCTCTTGCACACTTAAGCATATTCTTAGGTATTTTAGCTTTTTCCCTTGTTGCAATTTTAAATGGGATACTTTCTTCCATTATACTCTTTAAAGATTGATATTATGAAATAACATGAAACAAGTAAGGGATAAAGTATATGCACTGTTCCCACCACCTAGCTTAATAAAGAAAACATTACTGATAGAATTGAAATCCTTCCCTACCTCTCTTTATCACAATCTGTCATTTCCTCCCAGAAGAAACTATTATGCACATTTGGTATGCATCATTCATTTGCATTTTTTAGAATACTTTTGCTACACGGAGGGTTGTGGCAGAAGTTTTCATGGGGCAGGGCCATAAAGGTTGTATGTCTCTTCTGCCCATATTTCATTGGCCAGAACTTAGTCACACAGCCCCATTTACCTGTAAAGGAGGGCTGGAAAATGTAATCTAACTCTTTGTGTCCAAGAGGGAAAGGAAATGTGTTCTATGAATGCGTAGTGGTTGCGACTCTGACAGTTTGGGATCTCGAAATTTTCTTATTGAGAAGGAATAAAACGAAGTTCATCCAGATTTTATTGTCTCCTTTTCATTCAAGATTGACCTTGAAGATCAACAGGCCCACTGTTTCTGTAATTGGATTCTTCCTTTCAAGGCATGTGGTGATTTTAAAGATATGTCTATACATTCTTTGATACTCTTTCCCTCAAGAAGTGCCTTCTGTAATTGGTGTGCTTTCTGATCTCCCTCTTTTTCTTTAGAATCATTTCCTGCGGGGGAAGCCAGCTTCCGGGGCACGAGGCAGTCCTGGGAGAGGGAAGCCCTTTGTTCTGTTGTAAGGACACTCTGGAAGCCTATGGAGAAGACATGAGGTCTGCCAGCAACCGTGTGAGTGAGCTGGGAAGCAGATGCCCAGTCAAGCATGGAGAGGACCGCAATCCCAGCCGTCAGCTTGACTGTAAACCTCACAAGAGACCCTGAGCCACGTGCACCCAGATAAGTCACTGAGCCACAAAGAACTGTAAGACAATAAGCGTTGTTTTAAGCTTCTACGTTTGGGATACTTTCTTATGCAGCAACAGTTACTAAAATAATGCATTTTCAAAACTTGTTACGTTTAGCTCCATCTATGCTGCTTCTGGGTCTCTGGGCATTCTTCTAGAAAGGGCATAATGGTTCTTAAACTTTACTGTACGATTTCTCTGTCAATCTCTTAGAGCTGATGTTGGCTATTACCCACATTTTAGTGTATCTGCAAGATATACGTGGAGAATGTTCTGTCTTTGGCATGCAAAGCTTACTTTCTCACTTAGAGGGGTGCATGCATTGGAGGTGAGTGGTGCTGATTTTCCACTTTGGCATTTAGTTCTCTGGGATTTCATTGAACACTTATAAGACATCTTTGTCTTCTACTTGGTTATACCTGTGTCTTCCATGACCCCATAAAGCCCAATTCATTCATCATTCTAACTTAAGTAGAATTGCACAGAAATGGTAAAATCCATTCTGATCCTGGCCTTTGGATATGGCAGGGAACTGCCTTTTTTTTTTTTTTTTTTTAGCACATTCTATTTGTAGGCACCTTGCATGAGTTATCACATCTAGGTGTCATATATTCATTGCACCTATTTTATAAACAGGGAAAGGTGGAGAGCATTGAAATGGGGTAGGCAGAATTTGATCCCAGATCTGTGACTCCAAAACTCATGTTTTATCGTGAAATCTCCCAGAAGCCTCCCTCTATTCCCAGGGACAGAAGCTGTGTTATGCCCCAGAAGAGAAAGCATCTTTCCAATCAAAACTCACAGGCTTACATCTGTATGTCAGAGCACAGACTTCTGTAAACCCACTCATGGAAGCCTAGCAGGAGCTAAGCAACATGAACCTGGACTTTTAGTTACTCCTGCACAAACACCTTCTAAATGTTTATTTATGAGACTCCTAGAACTTTTGCTATAGAAGAGATGTATCGCAAACATAATGTGATTCACCTCTGTCTCTGTTTGCCCAGCTGCTATGACAAATATCATGCAATGGGTTGGCTTTTTTTTTAAACTTCCTTCCTTCCTCTCTTCCTTCTTTCCTTCCTCTCTCCCTTCCTTCCTCCCTCCCTCTCTCCCTTCCTTCCCTCACCCCACCTCCCCATTGTTTTGTGCTCACTGTCTGCTCTCTGTGTTTTCTTCCATGTCTGCTTGTCTTCTCTTTAGGCAGCACCAGGTACTGATCATGAGAACTTCTGGAGTAGGAGAGAGGTGCTCAATCTCTTGCACCACCTCAGCTCCCTGGTCTGCTGTGTCTCTTACTGTTTCTCCTCTGTATCTCTTTCTGTTGCATCATCTTGCTGCACCAGCTTTCCTCATGGACCAGCATTCCACGTGGGCCAGCACTCCTGTGTGGGCCAGCACTCCGTGTGGGCCAGCTTGCCGCACGGACCAGCTTGCCTTCACCAGGAGGCCCCAGGAAACAAACTCTGGACCTCCTATATGGTAGACGGGAGCCCAGTCATTTGAGCCACATCCACTTCCCTGAGTTGGCTTTTAAAACAAGCATTTATTAGCTCATGGTTTGGGAGGCTAGCAGTCCAAAATCAGGGTGTCCGCCAGACTATGCTTTCTCCCTGAAATCTGTAGCATTGTGGTGCTGACTTGCTGAGATCCTTGGGGTTCCTTGGCTCACAGTTCTGCTTCCTGTCACATGGTGATTTCTTTCTCCTTGTGTCTGTTTTTCCGGTTTCCACTGACTTCCAGCTGCTTCCTGAGCAGCCTTCTCTGATTGACTGTGTCTGAATTTCTTCTGCTTATAAAAGACTCCAGTAATCCAGCTTAAGGCCCATCCCGAGTCAGCTGGACCTCACCTTAACTAAAAATAATATCTTCAAAAGGTCTTATTTACATGAGTTCCCACCCATAGGAATGCAGATTAAGATTAAGCAAATGTCTTTCACTGGAGTACCTAATTCAACCCACACAAGCCCCTTTAGTTTATAGATACATTTACTACTTGACTTCACCTCTATAATTAAAATCATCTCTTTCTTCTTCAGCTTCCTTCTCCTGGAAGGTGAATTGAGGGCCAGTCATGGTGCTGTCAGGAGAACTAAATGAGGCTGTCTGCAGAAGTGCATGATGCATTTTATTTTTTAAACTGCTTGCCTCCAATTGGTAATGTCCAAATATCACTCTTGCTCAGTACTTACCATCGTTTCTTGTTCAGTCAGTGCATGTTCTCCGTTTCCATTGCCATTAGGAGGGGATGTGACTTCCCAGTCAGCAGGAGAGTATTCTATCAGGACATGTGCCAAGAGCCATATTAAGTCAGCTCAATACAGCACTCACTGAATCCTCATTCTGTGAATGAAGTCTGAGCTTGGGCAAACATTCCGTGCTTGGAGGTGGGGCATTAATGCAATCTACCGCTAATCTTGCTCATCAGCTCTAAATACTCATTTGTATGCAGAATACACTTAGAATGATTTTAAGCTCAGAATAAAAAGAAACAATACATATTTAATGAAGTTCAATAGCACTAAATATATTAGTATAGATCTTTGAGGAGAACACCTACTGACTCAGGTTTCCGGTCCCTTGAACTGCATTTTCTGCCAACTCCAGCAAGTTTCCTTGTCCTAAATAAAGACCAGTTCCAAATTCTTCAGCTGTGTGTAAGACCCCAATGTATTCCTTCATAAATGAGCATTTTGTTGAAGTCAAGGAATGGTGGAACAGGCCAAGGGAGGAATAGGGATAGAGAATGTCTTCCTCCTTAAGTGGCACTGCCAGGCCTGGGAAGCAATCTCCAGGGGACTGGGAGGTGAACAGTAATTTCATCGCATGGAGGTGAACACAATGTCTTCTTGTGTTCAAGGGAAAATTTACAACCTCAGTACTAGGTCCATGGACTGTGCCTACAGGGAGTCTGCTGTGTGGGGGGCATTGTGTTTGAGTGCTAGGGGCAGCAATCTGAAGAAGGCCTGAAGGGAAAAGCTGGCAAGGTGGTCCGGTGGCCCCAGATGACCACAAGGCATTGGTTAAGAGACCCAGTAATTTCTTCCCTTTTCTGAGGATAGTGAAATGAACCGGAAACAAAGCCTCAAACAGAAACCCTGCCCTGACACCAAAGCTAGCCAAGCCCATGCACAAATCCACTAGCCAGGAGAGGTAAGTTGCGAATGTCCTCTGGGGTCTTTGAAATTGCCTGTTAAATGTGTTTCCCTTTCATGTTACTTGGCTCTAATTTCCTCTGATTCTGATGCATTTCTACCAGGCCCAGTATGCCTCTTCTGACAACATTTGAATCTTGTGGGGTGGCCATAGAGATGCCCTGCTCAGATCTTCCTTCAAGAGAACCTGCTGTGAGTTCTATGGTTGGCTGACAACCCCTGCTGCTGCATCTTTGGGTCTGCCACGGAGTCCATGCCGAGGCCACGTTCTCTATTAGCTGCTCCCAATCAACGCCTGATCATGGCAGGGACCAGAGCTGGGATATGCCTGCTCCGGTGTCGATGTTGGTATCAGACCAGCGTTGCAGTCTGAAGACTTTCCTTGCCTACTCCTGCTGCCTCATCCTTTCATCCTTCACAGGTGTTTCCTCCAATAAATCTCTTGCACATTTCATCCTCTCTCGGTATCTGCTTCTTGGAGGACCCACCCTGACTCAACTCCTTTCTCTTGGCCCAGCACTTAGTGTCCTTGCTTCCTTCTCAGACATTTGAGCCTTACCTCTCACCAACCTACCTTGGCTTGACCATCCCCATGGCTTTCCCTTTGTCAAGTTGCCTTCTCCATTCCACCTCCTGGCCTTTGGAAATCCATAATGACTGGAAAGACAGGCCAGTCCCAAGGGCAAAAGAATCACATACCTAAGGAATTCGGCATAGCAGTAATATTGGCAGCCTTTACTGGTACTACCAGCATGGACCTACAGTCATTTGCCCACGCCCTTGTGGACAGTGGTGTTTCAAAATACAGAATGTTTTTAATTTTAGAAAGGCAGTATGGCATATATATTGACTATAATATAATAAAGCCAGTGGGGTCTGGGGCTACAAAATCAGTAACATGTCTGCAGCAAAATGCATGAATCATCACACCAAATTGGATAAACAGAATTAAAGCCTTTTTTTTTTTAAGATAAAGGAGAAACTACAAAAATAGCCTCAGGTACATTTAGGTTGAGTTGTGCAGTGAAATGGGTTATTTCAAAAATCTTTTGATTTTCAGTGCTATTCAGATTTCCCAATTGAAAAAGCTACATTTTGGCCCTCTTGTAATAGAACTCCCATTTACTGAGCACTTGCTGTGTGTCAAGCATTGTACTGAGCCTGAGTATTCTACAGGCATCATTCTATTTAACCTTCTCTTCAGTAACAGGAGTAGATATTCTAACTCCATTTTATAGATAAGAAAACTCAATGAAAAATCTGCCCAAGACCACACAACGAGCAAATATCAGTGCTGAGATTCAAACCCCAAGATGCCTGCCTCCGAAATATTGCTCTTAATCACCATCCCTCATTGCTTGCTTGTTGAGAGATCCCTGCCCTGAGCACACACATGATGTAATGTAAGAAGCTGGGTTAAGAAGTCAAGAGTCCTGAGGTTTATTAGTGCAGGTTCCATCTCTCATAGTGTGACTTCTTTGAGCCTCCATTTTCTGATATCTAAAACAGGGCTATCAATACTTAACTCACAGGGTGGTTTAAATAAGTTTCCAAGTATGAAGTAGACGTGGAAGTATTTTGTGACCACACCACAAAAGTGCCAAATAAGATGATATGATGATGATGATGATGAAGATGATATAGGCCATTAATGCTTGTGCTTAAAAAAACTGATAAAGAGCTGAGGGATATTCATCTTCCTTGAACAGCTTTTCACTTGAGCACCAAGGAAGAGCTGGCGTATTGAGATGATTGGGGAAAATGGACCAATTTTCAGTAACTGTACTAAGTTGTTTGAAGTTGGCAAGGAAGAACTATAAGTTCTGCGTGTAATTGCTTCTCTAAAGATTTCATTTACAAACACACACACACACACACACACACACACACACACACACACACAGCAGAAAAGACAGACTGTGGCTATAATCCTTGAACTTGAATGCCTATAAACCTTTCAAGAGAAGTCATTTGCCTATGGGGCAAAATTGCTGACAACTCTGGTTCATTGTGGCCCTTCTTCAAATGCCTGGTTTCTGGTTTCTCATTAACATTGCCACATGGTCCATTTCATTAGTCTCTTTGTCTGGACCAGTGAGGGGCAGCTGCTGAATAAGGCAGGAGGGAAAGAAAGGGATCCAAGCTGGATATGGTGGATGGCAGAGAATATAAGCCAGAGGTCTTACTGGAGAGGGTGAGGCTTTGTGTAGAAAGACAGGCTGGGTGATTCCATGAATTTAGGGAACAAGGCTGAAGTCATCATCTTTGCTTTCAGTTCGAACTGAAAGATAGAAAAGAGCTAGAGACTAATGGAACTCAGTGTTATTAGATTCTAGATCACATAAGAAGGTAGAGGTAGAGTCTAAATCTCTGGGCAGTGAGTAGTGTCCAGGGTAAGAACTTTGCATGAAGGTGAGAGGAGGACATGATATAAAATGTATTGATGGGAAACAGCATCCCTTGGTCTTGAATAGTAAAGAAGGTTCAGGCAGCCCCGTATCTTGGTGCTAGGCATGGCAGGGGAGTTAGCCCGAGCTAGTTAAAAAACTCACCTTGACCGCTTATCTGGTTATGCAAACTTAGGTAAATTACCCAACTCTCAAATGTCTTCTAAAAACTGGGGTTATAATTCTATCTTGTAGGGTTATTGTGAGAGAAATAGAATACATTTGAAGATGTGCCTAGCACATGGTACATGCTTCATAAATGTTGATGATGATAATAAATTGTCATCCTAATCTTCATTATCTGAGAAAAGGGACAGTCTATCTTCTGCCCTAACTGCAAGCCCCCTGAGGGTGTTGCAGAATAAGGCTGTGGGTGTAATGGGGATTCAGAGATAAGCAGAGTTCATAGGTGTGTGGCCCCTGGAAATCCCTTCCATTTGGAAGTATTACACTAAAGCCAGAACTTATTGATTATTTTATTTTACAGATGAAGATTATTTGGTAGGTTCGGTTATTGGAAATAAGCAAAACAACAATCCTGATAATGGCATGGATAATCCTTTAAAAACCACAGATATCATTGTATTTTCACCACTTCTCCCTGCCCCCAAAGCTCTTAAAGTAAAATGCATTTGAGTCTCACTTGTCCATTTTCCTTTAGCCCATGTGTGAGTGACCACATGTCAGATCAACACTTCTCCCACCCCGTTCTTCCCCCATAGAATGTTCTTTTCAAGAGAATTACAAGAGTCTTAGCTCTGGGAAGTGCGTTGAGATAAGAGAAGTTACTGACCCAATTCAGGAAAGGGCTCTGTTGGGCAAAGGGGCTAAACAGAGAGGAAATGCCCGGGAGCCTAGGTGTGTCCAACAGGTGTTTAGCATGAGCTGCAGTGAGTCGGGTGGTATGCCAGGTGCCTGCAGGTACATGACCCTGGTTGCCTAGCATGACAGTCAAAACCTTCCTGCCTTGAGTCATCAAAGACTGGTTGATACGGACTACTGTTCTCACATTTATTAAATGCTAAAGCAAACAAAAAGGAAACAACAGATGAGAAAACAGACACATGGGGGTTGAATGAATTTGCTCAAGAGTGTCAAAGCCCATAAGTGGTGGAGATGGGATTTGAAACCAGACACCTGCAGAGCTGAGTACCAGGTCCCCATTATTACACTTCAACCTCAAATTTTGAAGCTCCCTGTAATAGAAGAGAGTCTTGAGATAGGACAATCAAAGGAGAAGAGTTTTCAGAGGCGTGGAGAAGCAATAATATGGGCCAGCTACTGGCTAAAACCCAGGATCGAGTATTTAGACCCTCAGGAAGCCTGTGAGGCATGAACTGGACCATTGGGCCAGTTCATAAGTTCCAGAAGGAGAAAATCAGACACCACAGACCACCAGGCCAAGAGTTGTGTATGTTGCTAAGATTAAAGGAAGCCAGAAAAGATGCCTATAAAGTGTCACCAGCTTATTAAGGCTAACTTTGTAGAAGAGACATGCTCATTTGACTTAGAGAAGAATAGATTTAAATCTTTGTTCTGTTCCTTACTTGATGTGTGATCTTGGAGAAACGCCTTAATTTTCATCCAAATTTAAGTTTCCTGACCTATAATGATGTATTGTACATTCCTCATTGTTTCTCCTTGTTTATTTTGCTGAAGATTAAATGAGATATCACAAATGAACAAGGAGTATAACAACTGGCATAAGATAGATATTTAGTATGTGTAAGCTGCAAGTAACATTGCTGGTAGTGGTAGTAGCAGCAGTAATGGTGGTGGTGATAAAAACAGTAGAAAAAGATTTGGAAGCCAAGTAAACCTCTTTGATCTTTCTAATAGGATGGCAGACACACATCTGTACCTAGGAAAATAGACAACTGTTATGCAGATAGCATTTCTGCAATAATTTCCCTTTATTCCCTTTGAGCATTTAGCAAAATTTTTTATTTGAAAACAGGGCACTATTTCGTCTGTTCCAAGAGGAATCAGGGAAAGGAGAATGTATTCATGCAGTAAATGCTAGAATGGGCAGGGTAGTGGTCTTAGGAGCCCAAGAAGATGAAACTGCATCTATGGGGAAGCGGGTGTGGCTCAATCGATAGAGCTCCCGTTTACCATATGGGAGGCCCCGGGTTCGCTTCCCGGGGCCTCCTTGTGAGGGCAGGCCGGCCCGCGCGGCGCGGTGGGCTGATGCAGCAAGACCTCACAGCAAGGGGGAGATAAGCAGACACAGAAGAAACACACAGTGAATGGGCACGGCAAACAAAAGCAGCAAGGGGGGGATAAATAAATAAATTAATTAATTAATTAAAAAAAAAAAAGAAAGTGCATCTCCCCCACTCCAAGCTCCTTAGAGACGCCCTAGGGACTACGAGACAAGCCTCAAACTCCTAAGCTTGGTGAGTATTATCATCTTCACCATCTGGCCTTGCCTACTTCTCTAACTTCAATTATCTGCTTAGTCATAATACTAGACCCTTTCAGACCCCAGAACCTTTGTTCATGCAGCATCTTGGGCTTGTGCACGTGATGAACCCCAACTCATCTTTTAAGATGTGTCTCGTGCCACCTATTTTTGAAAATTTCCTGAACTTATGTCTCCCCAATAGCATGTCCTTGAAGTCAGGGGTTATGTTTTACTCATATTTGTATTCCTGTCACAAACAAGGTCCATATTTAGTGCTTTTCGAATGAATGAGGAAAGGAAGAGAGGGATGGATAGATGGAGGAATGAATGAATGGGTAAGTGAAAGACGAGTAAGTAAGTGAAGACACAAACGAAAAGGTCCTCCTAAAATGCCCTCTAGAGGGACTGGCCCAGTGGGTCTCCACAGTCCCCATCCCTGTCTCAGCTCTTCTCTGCTTAGGACTTGTATGCTCTGAGTTGGATTTCCACATCTGCTGCTCTTTCCTTATTGGGAAATCAGGATGAGATGCTGGCATGCGAGATCTCTTTTAGTCATATTGTTTCTGAGATGCCAGGAAGACATCCACGTGGAAGTGTCAAGAAAGCAAATAGGAATATGGGGCAAGTGCGCAGAGGCGAGGCCAAAACAGAGGGTACAGATCGGATAGTCATTGAAGCAGTGATGGTAAAAGCCACAGGAGGGATGAGCCTGCTGAGGGAAAGGGGTGGGGGAATGAAAACAGGAACAAGGATAGATGCTTGGGGAACATGGGGGAACACGCAGCAAATGGGAAAAACGAGTAAACAAAAGAGTAGGAGCCTTCGTCCTAGACCTGAGATCAGAGAGAACCAAGAAGGGTTGACAATGCTAAGAGAAAGCACGTAGGAGGAGGGCTGAAAAGAGGCCATTAGATTTGGCAATTTAGTTAAGTGATTGTGGTGGAAGCTAAGTTATTGGGGTCAATAAATGATTGCATGAGTGATGGAAAAGTGAAGGAAGGAAATATACACATTGTATGAATTTTGTCTACGAAAGAAAGGAGGAGAAATAGGACACTCATAAGGACCAGACAGGGAGAAATCTGAGCTGGGGAAGAGGGGAGAGAGAGCGACTGAGGATACGAAAGAGTTGGGGCTATTTGTTGAGGTGTCCTGTAGACTGTGGAAAGGGATCAAAGGCACAAACAGGAGGAGGAGAGGGCACAATCTCTGCGAAAGAGCAAGAAGGAGAAAAGGGGTGAAGATACGGAGAACCCACCTTATGGCTCATCAGCCCATTGTCTCAGAAACCTATTAAATTCTCTAATTAGTGCTAGAGTTCAGCTACAGTCTTTTGAAAAGGGAGTTTCTTTGCACAGTCCTAAATTCAGATCAATTCTCATGGAAAGGAAAGAGTTACAAAATTATTAAAACTATCGTTCAAAAATATCAAACCAGCATTTTTGTTCATCAATTCAGATTTAAAATTTAATTTCATGGTACAACGAACCCATACACAGTTATATCTATTAAGGTCACCCACTCCCACTTTGTCAGCTTACTCTGGGCATTGATGACTGCAAAACTCTTTAGGAGATAAGAATCACTTTTTCGTCGTACTTCTCAGTGCTCACAGTTTTAATGTGAATGATTTTCTGACTCACAAATACCCAATGAAGTTTATTCCCCAGTGGTTCCCGCCCTCCTCCCCCCCCATGCTTCTCAACCCAATTGTTTTAACAAAGCATACCAAAAAATTCTGCAAGAGGTTATGATGAAAGTTTTGAGGCAAGGAGAGGTGGGGAAGGGAGATTTAACTGAGTTTTTAATTGTTTCAAGAGGAGATGTGTATTTGTTTGAAGTATTTGCTTAGATGCCTCATTTTTTTAATCATCATTTTCTTCTTCCTGTTAACTCAAAACACGAAGGCCAGCATCCACCCAGCTTTTATAGTGTTTCTTATTATTGTAATAATAGGTGCTTAATTCATTAAATTCTTTTTAATCTTCCATGCAATGTGAATCTAGAATTTTCCTTCAGGGCAACCTGTTAATTAGGCAGTTTGGATTTGAATTGGCCTGAAAAAAAAATTCACATCCAAGGCTAAGAAAACATGGACGCACACACAAACACAATTCCATTACATCTACGTAAAGACACACACATACACGCACAGCATGTCTATGTGAAAAGTCATGAAAATACTCCTGCTCTTTCCCCTACTTTCTCCCAGAAAGTATGGCTTCAGTTCAATTGTCAACAATTCAGTGCTTTCAGAGACTCAACCTGGGTTAGGAACAAGGCTTAGAAAAGTAGGGGGAAAACAACCCAGGAATAGTTATAAAAGCATAATTAATGTGGAACACAGCAGGCCTGGAGAGCTGCTGAGGACTGACTGCCCACTCCATCCAGACTGCGTCTACATTGTTTGAATTCTCTGGATAATTGGCTGTGTCTCTGCTTCTCTTTCTGCTTTCACTGCTTCAGCAGTATTCTTTATTTTGAATCATTTGGAAAAACGCCAATTCTGATACTTTTGATTACACATGAAACTTCGATCTCCACCTTCCCAGTCTGGAATGTATATTTTCTCACTGAAGTAGAGATATAATAATGCCTATTTAATATCATTTATCCATGCGTGGATTTAACCCTTGATTCAACCAATGAATGTGATGGAAGGCCCCTTATGTGTGGCAATGAGACAGAAAGAAGAACAAATAAAGTCTGTTCCCTGCCCTCATACAGGACAAATCTACTGGAAGAGTTTGCTCTGCATGTAAAGAATTATAATACCATGAGATAAGTGTTAATGGAAGTATGTGTATGGCCATGTGGGAGCACTGGAGATGAAGCAAGTAATTGCATGGGGATCACTGCAGGGGACCTTTCAGCAGACTCTTGGAGGAAGAGAAGGCAGGCACCTGGTGGACTAGGGGGATACAGGCCTCACTGCCGGTGAGAACAGCATTTTCAAAGGCATAGAAACAGGTCCTGGAATTACAAGTGGCTTGGTATTGAGGGACAGAGATGAAAACAATAGGCTGGGTGAGGCAGAAAGGCCTAGTTATACCATGCTAAAAATGTTTCATATTTTCTTAATGTTAAAGAAGCAAGATTCCAAAATTGCTTTTCTTATCAGTTAGAAATGAGATAGAAAATATTGAAGTTGACCTGCTTGCAAAGAAAAGAATTGTGTCAGTGAAAAGAGTAAGCATCTGGGGAAATGGTAGGCTCTTTGGCTTCAAACCTTTCATTGTCTTGAAAGAAATACATCTTGTTCCAACGGCTGGACGTTATGGCTTAATTTGGCAGATTATAATGTAGTGATTGCAGTGGAGGCCACATTTGGAGGAATATTTATTTAAGCCAGGAGAGAGAAGAAGTCTGAGTTGGGGACCTTACCATACCCCCAAAAAGATGAACACATTTTCTTTCTTTGTGGTACAGACTGCAGGAAGACAGCCTTCCTATTTGGGGGGAAAGGAGGGGGGTGCTAAGGGGCTATGATTTCAAGAGCTTGAAGCATCAAGTGATTCCTGATGAGGTAAGTGTAAATGAATGAGAAACATATGTATTCCATTTTCTTGTAGAAGCATACAGATTTAAAAATAAGGAACAAGGAGCTTGGGGCAAAACATGCTTTGGCCTTAATCCAAACATAAATGTTTGAGAAAATGTTTGTGATTTTCGTGAATCTGCATGGAAATCCAGTTATGCCTTTTTCCATTTAGTGCTCTATGAATTTCACTCAGAACGCAGATTTTTGTGAAGAATTACAGAGTCATCTGTGGAAAAATTTCCTAAAGGAGCTTGGGGAAACTTTGTTATCTTGTTGGGTATACAGTGCAGGTCAATAAAAATGTTGGCTTCCAAGACAAGCTCTCACAGACCATCTAAAAAGTCCTCTTCCACCCCTTACCCTGACACACAAACCCAGCCACCAGACTCATCAATAACAAGCAATCTCCAAAGCTTAGTGGCTTACAGCAATAAAGAGTTCCTTTCTCATTCTTGGCACATGTTGCCTGTGAGGCGGCTGAGCTTCTCCACGTGAATTCGTCATTCAGGGACCCATGTGGAAAAAGCAGCCCCTATATGGGACACTTTATTCTTGAGACAGAGGGATGAGAGCACTGGCAGAACCACACAGTGGCTTTTCAAGCTGTTGCCTGGATGTGGCAAGGATCACTTCCATCATGGTTCATCAGTCAAAGCAAGTTACAAGTCCAAGCTTGATCCCAGCGAGATGAGAATACCGCCCACAGGGAGTGAGTGGCACCAGGGAGGTGCCTTGTAGGGAATGGCCTAAGAGAACAGGGCAGCAAATAATTTGAACAAAAAAATACACTCCCCTATATCCATTAGCCTTTAGCATTAATGCGATTTGAAATTGTGTTTACTTGTTTTCTCGCTTATTTTCTGCTTCCCTTAGAGGCACAAGCTGCATAAGAGGAACGATCATTTGTTTTGTTTACCACATGATAGGTGGTGGTGCTTAATGGATGCTCAATAGATATTTATTAGATACGTAAATGAAGTTTCTACTGCTTCTTCTAAAAATTGGGCAGGTTAAATATCTGTTCTTGATAGGAATGCTAGGAAGAGCAAATGAAATAATAAATCTTCTTTTCTTATTCTTAGGGCACAAGATTGCAGAGAAAAATAATCTGGGAGCTTTCCAGACTGATAAGGAAAATCTAGAACTACAGAAAGGACATTCTTGCATACAGTTCTCAGCTTCCTTCCAGTGTGCAGCCTTATCCCCACCATCCATAGCATCAGTGCACCCCATTGTCGGCAGGGATCGGGCTATCCCTGCGTTTCGTCTCTAGGTGACCTTGTACCAGGGTATCCAGTCACATAGATATGAGGTGACTTATCAAGGCTCTGGGCTTCTCATTAATGAGATAAGAGCAGCCTTCACCTGCAGTCTTTAGCTATCCAGGTACCAGACAATAACTCATCTGTACTACTGAAAAATACCTCAACGGTAGCCTCTTCCAGGTCTAATGGACAGAAGTGTCTTGGGAGCCCAGTTAGAAGATCTGATCTATTGCTGGAGACTCAATAGTTTTTAAGAAATGTTTTTAGATAGGAAATTCAAGAGCAGTGAAATTTAGACAGGTGTCTTAATTTGCCAGAGGGCTGTTGATGCAAAGTCCAAGAAATGTGTTGGCTTTAATAAGGGCATTTATTTGGGGGTAAAAGCTTACAGTTCTGAGGCTGTGAAATGTCCATTTCCAGGCACCATCACACATGCTTTCTCACCAAAGTCAGCTACTCTTGATCCTAGCGTCCTACTACGTGGCAATCAGGCAAGATGGCAAGTCTGCCAGTCTCACTCTATTCTCCCCTTGAGCTCATCTTCCCTGGGCCTCGGCTCCTTGAGCCTCTTGGGGCTTCTCTCCTTGAGCTTAGCTGTGGGCAAACCTGGAGTCCTTTCTCTCAAGCAGCTGGATCAAAATTGTAGAGCTCCCTTTTCCAGTGTCTCTCTCTCTCTGTCTCCATTTATATAAGCCCCAGCAAGAGGGCAGAGACTCAACCTGAGTCATGCCTCAATGACATAGTTCAGTCAAAAGGGTCTTACGCCTACAGGAATGGATTCATTCGAAAATGTAATATTTTTCTTTTTGAGATTCATAAAAGAACTCAAACTGTCACAGCAGGGATTATGGATGTGCCTAAATCCCACAGCTTCTCCTGGAGAGGAATGAGAATCCTTCTACTTTAATAACCAAGACAAGGACATTCAACTTTCTTGCCCTTTTCCCAGCCATAGCTGAGAGCAATATCTAGTGTCTGCCTGATAAGCTTACACTACAGGAAGAGAGCTAAGGTGAGGGGAAGAGAGGGACTTGAATAAATACCTCTTCTTCCATGACTTTGACACTCCAAATTGGAGGGATGCTTTTGGGAGCTACTCGGTATTGCCCCTCATCCCTTAAGTGTTGATTTCTCTCAGCCTTCTTCTAGCCATGATCTCTGGCTGACCTGGGGATTCAATTTGCCTCTGTATTCTGGAGAATCTGAAAGTTCAGTCCACATTTCTCTCCTGATCTCAGATTCATAATGGACATCGTCAGCTGGATGTCCCACAGTTACTTCAAATATGACATGTCCTAAATGACACTGCTTGCTGTTCTTCTCAAACCTGCTTTTCTTCCTCTGTGCCCTTCTTTGGAGAACTGAATAATACCTGTTCACTTACTCCGGTCTAGCTTCCTCGCAGCAACTGCCCTGCTGCACTGCAGTCCTCTTTTTTTGCATGTCTCTTCTGCTAGATTGAGAGCTCTTTGAAAGCAAGGTCACATTATTCATCTCTGTGAACCTCCATAGTGGTGCCAAGTAAGTAATGGGCAGTACATGTTTGTATAAAAAATGACTGAATAAAATGAGTATGATCATAGCTCAGGATGTAATCAAGCAAGGCCTAGTCAACGCTGGTAGATTGGATATGCCTGGATATGTCAGTAGATGGACACGGACCTAGACATTTGACAGAGTTTGGGTTGAGAGGTAGTTTAGTCCAGCAGCTGGAACATAAAATCTGGAAGTGTGAACTGCCATCGGGCCTCATTTCAAGGTAGTGGATGCTGGGGTGGGGTCTGATGTGAGAACACAGTCGATTAGAGCGTAGAGAGGCCCAGACCGACAGACAGCATCAAGAACATAGCCTGGCAAATGGCAGAGTCTGGTGGGGCTCCTGGTAGATCATAAAAAGTACCAACACAAGTCAAGGCCGAGCAGCTGAGTTCCTCTCCAAGCTGGGAGGCAAGCACATAGTTCTTGTCTCACGTATCTTGATGGAAATTTAAGGAGAGGGTACCTCCTTTGAAATGAGGTGGACATCCATCAGATCTGGGACCCAAGGTCTGGCTGGGCTGGCCACAAAGGAGACTAGCGGCTGAGGGCCAGATATGGGGCTGCATCTGCTTAAATTCCTGCTATACTGGTCAGGCTGAGAAGAAGCCAAGAAACTGGGTTGGAGTTAAGGACTCCAGCTACGAGGGGAAGAAATGGCGCAGCAACTTAGACAGGCCTAAAAGTTCTAAAAGCCTGGGTTGGTCCTATTTAAAGCATCAGCCTAAGACTAAGAACCGATCTTGGTTTGAATTGAATTGATCTGTCAGAATTGATCTCCTAGTAACTGAGTGAAGGGTACATGGAAAATCTCTATTATATTTGCAACTTTTCTGTAAATCTAAAATTATTCCAAATAAAATGTTTATTAAAAGAATAATCAATCCCCAATATGTGGCATCACTGCAGTTAGAGTACTGAATTAAAAAGAAGCATTTGGGAGCCTTCTACTGAAGACAACTCAAACAGGCGATACTTTATCCCTCACTTGTATCAGCTGATACAAGCTGGCTAGGTTTGGTGTAGAGGACAATGAGACATTTACATGGGTGGATCGCTTCTGTGGGCACGAAGGCTATTCTGGGGTCCTTTCCATGAAGCCTCTTCAGAAAATGAGGGTGCTTCTTACTCTGTTTCTTACAGTCTGGCCCTAGTACCAGTTAGAATGAAAGATGGGATGAGCTCCAGAGAGGAGGAAAGTGTGGATGGAGGGGGTGAGGCTCTGGCATTGCAGTTGCACAGAATTGAAGTCAGCCCTTCTTTGCTGCTGCTTCTATTTCTAAACTCGTCAGCCCCTGTCTGTCCTTAGATGACCCAGGAAGCCTTGTTTCTCAGAGCTGCCAGTTGACAAATAAGGTTGCCAACGGAAGCCAGTTGCTCTCTTCTGACGCTGGAACTTACAACCTGTCATCTTTTGTTGTCTGCAGAGCAGAGAACACAGCCAAGCCAGCAGGGAGAGTCTGTTGTAGGAGTCCAGATCTCATTGGAATGATGCAATTTATTCACACATACCAGGAAAAAATCCTTACTACTGCTATCCTTTCCCATCCCCAAGTGGTCAAGAAAAATTACAAGGGTGGGGTGGGCGGTGGAAGGAACCCAACATGGTGAATGATTTTTCCCAAGGTCTAAACACAGTACCAAGAAGTGGACACACCCGTCAGAATGCAGGCACACCTACTAGCCAACTATCTAACAGCATCCTTAACGTGGCATCCTGATCTGTGTACGCCAAAGCTCCCAAATATATTGGCAAGTAGGGGCAGGGGAGGTAATTGAAAAGATTTCAAACAACCTGATAGAGAAAGTGCAAGGAGTTCAATAACTAGAGAGGGGAAGCATGAAAGAGGAGACCCAGCAAAACCAAGTGCAAATTAGAAATCTCCCTTGAGAGTTATTTTATCAGGGCTGGAGTGAACGATGGACAAATAATCAGTGCTAATCAGAGCTAATCAGTGCTAATCTAATCAGAGCTGACCTGCAGTTGGAAGGGGAAAGCATAAGGCTGCCAGGAATTTCACTGTACATTTGTTTAGCCAGGTCCCAAATTGCCGCCTGCTTATCACCCTCTTTCTGTAGGCTTCCCTTTGATGGGGCAACGACCAGAAATTCTAGGCAGGAAGGACATCCGGGTAGAATCAGCTGAAGAGAGAGATTGGAGACCCATCAAGGCCAAATGATCCATCATCATTCAGGGCAGCACTGGGGATTCTGCTGCCTCAGAGGAAGGTCTTATTTATTAGAGAATGGGCATTAAATAGGTCTGGGTTACCAAGTCATTGATGAC
>JAQZBX010004870.1:0-58470 GCA_029593785.1 Cabassous unicinctus
TTTTATTCTAAATGTCACTTGCTCAGAAAGACTTTCCCTGACCACCCACATACTGTTGCTCCTTCCCATTCTCAGGTATCTCTCATTATCCTGGGTTTATTTTTCTTATAGTTTTCATTACTTTACATGAGATAAATGAGAACCTTGTTCATCTGGTCCACTGCTGTTTCCCCAGCATCTATTACAGTGCTTGGCATGTAGAAGTTACTTAAACATTATTTATATGAGTGACTTTTGTAACTTGTTCCTCTCTGGTCAAAGTAATCAAATGCTTAAGCTAACACCTTCTCTCTGTTCTGCAGTATTAATACATATGGTGCCAAAGTTTATACATTGAACTAATATTAACTCTGCCATCAAGATTTTATTTTATTAGTTCTTAAAAAAATATTTACTTTCCTACAGTTTGATAGCATGTATGTTAGAAAGAGAATGTGAAATCAGACCAGGCAGGAATACAAATAAGAAACAGAGTTTGGTGTATTTGTTTATTTTCTATTGTAGTTTTCCAAAGAACAGAGATCATCAGGTCAGTTGAACTTGTTTGTATACTGTCCACTACAAGGCCATGTACCTCATAGGTTCTGATATTAGTGACATTGTCTGATATATGGGGAAGGGAAAGTGTTGTCTTATTGAAGAGATTGGATGCCTAGCTTTTTTTGTTTCATAAATGTATTATTGTAACTTAAAGAATATTCTGTGTCTTAGCTTGATAATCCATATATAAGAAATTATTTGTGAGACATCTTTCTGCAATTTGATGGGACTAATAAGGAGAATGCACTCCAAAGAGATAGAACTAGGAAATATTCTGCTTTTGTTTTGAAAGTTGCATTTTGAATTTTTTTTTTTTTTTTTTTTTTTTTTGAGAATGGTATCACTGAGTTTCCATTTTGGCAATACTGAATTTTCTGATAAACTGTCACATGTTTCATGGTGTGAATCACTGCCTAAAATTATTTTTTCCATTTCAGTCTGCTGAAATTTTAAGAATTCTCCTGTTTCTCTAAAGTTTTCAATGTTTGTCTTGATCTACAATTTTGTTCCAGATCTCAAATATTTGCACCTCTGGTTTTAAGCAGGAACAGCTGAAAATTTTGAAAACTCACTCAGTGAAACATAAACAACAGGTTTAAAGTAACAAAATGGAACATTACCTTCTTCCCCAGTGTCTTTTTAATTGTTAAATTTAAACACTTTAGACTCAGTATCCATAAAATGTAATGATTGTCTCAGCTGGGATTCTGCTGTCTTCCAGTTTCTTCATATATTTTTTAAAAATGCAATTGTTTTGTGTTTAAAGAGGCTACAGATTTCTACGTATTTTCTCTACTCTTTTTGTTTTAATCCACAAGGGAATCCTTATAATAGCTCTGTTTTCAACTCTCATGACAAAAAGTTGGCCACATTAAAGTCACCAAGTCTCTAAACTCTTAATCTAAATGGATTCCAGTGATCCCCAAATTACTGTGAATGGAGAACAGCAGATCCTGAATTGCTTCCTAATGGAAGGGCTTCCTGGAATGCAGATTTCTGTAGTAACACTTCAGAAGCCATAGGAAGCCAAGAAAATGGAGGTGAAAGGTATATCTCCAAATCTGAAGTCATCATAATAATGGTTGATTGAGGCAAAAACATTGATGGTGCTAAAGTTATTGGGAGAAGGTTGATGAAGTACAGGATATGCACATAGGCTCAAAGCACTGCTTGACAAACTATTAATTACAAAAGGTAAGTAGTAACTAAGGTGGTAAGAATATGGTGATGTAAGGGAAAAATACAATTAATGTAACTTATGGACTATAGTTGACAGCAATATTATAATATTCATGCATCAATGTTACAGAGGATACTATATCAATGTTACTGATCAGTAATGGGGGTATGAGAGTTTTTCTTTTGGACTAAGGAAAATATTCAAAAATTGAGATGATGACTGCACAACTCTGTGATAAAAGTGAGAGTCACAGTCACTGAGGGTACATTTGGATGGATGATAAAAGGAATGGGACTGTATAACACAGTGAACCATGTGGTGGATGCTAGACTGTGGTTAACAGTACAAATTTAAGAGTGTTCTCTCATGAACTATAACAAATGAACAATACTAATACATGGTGTTAATAATAGGGGGTGTATGGAAAAAAATATACCAAATGTAAGCTATAGACCATAGTTAGTACTTATATTTTTATTACGTCCTTTCATAATCCATAACAAATGTCCCACAATGATGCAAGGTGCTGGTGGACGGTTGATATATAAGAATTCTGCACATTATGCCTGACTGTTCTGTAAGCTCACAACTTCTCTAATAAAATTTTTTAAAAAAGTAAATAGTAACTTTGTAATGAAGAAACCTGGTAGACACCACTCTCCCGGGTGATCAAAGTTTACATCATTAATAATGGTACAAAATAATGTCATGTGCCTTTTGGTGTGATGCGTGAAGAAGCACACCACATCACTTCTTGATATTCCTGCCCTAAATCAATCAACTCAATCTAATCATGAGGAACTATCATGATGAATCCAAATTGAGAGGCATTCTTCAAAATACCCGACCTGTACTCTTAAAGACTGTTACTATCATGAAAGACAAAAAAAGGCTGAGGAACTTTTATAGGTTAAAGTATACCAAAGAGAGAACACCTGAAAGTCGGGAATTATCTGTTGCTTATGAAGAGTATTACTTGGACAATTGATGAAATCTGAATAATATAGGTAAGATACAATATTGTATCACAGTTAATTTCCTGACTTTTATAATTGTATAATGATTGTGAAAAAGAATGCCCTTGTTAAAAAAAATACACATTGAAATATTTAGAATTAAATGGGGAAGATGTCTGCAACTTACCTCTCAGACAGTACATGGAAAAAATAATGAGAAAAAGTAAATGTGGCAAAATGTTAAAAATAACGGTAAAAGGTACTAGATGTCATGGAAACTATTTTGTAACTTCTCTCTAAGTTTGAAACTATTTCAAAATAGAAAGTTAAAAACTTGGCCTTATACCTTGATTCCTTCTCTAGGTGCACGACCACAACAGGGAGCGCTGGCTCCTCCATTATGTGTTACACCTGGCCTGCTTGACCTTCCCTCCAGTGCTGCCTCCAGCTGTGTCAGTTCTTCTAAATCACCCTTAAACATTTTTAAAAGCATATTTCCAACCTACAAGTTCTTTTGAATTATTGATATATAAAATTTTATTTACAGTGCTTGGCCTTTCAAAGGTTTTAACATCTGTATATTGTATATTAAATATTTTACATTTACATTTTTTATTTAAATATTTAAAAGGCTAAGTTTATTATTTTTAAAAATTTGCATATGCACTTCCAGCAGTCCCCAAACATTTAAGGTGACTTACTTTAAAAATGGACCATAGAAACTATAAGATGTAAATTACATTTATTTGGTTTCTTTTGGGTGTCAGGTACTATACTGAATATTTTCTTTAGGAAATTTATTACCATAATGGTACTCTGAGACATTTTAAGTATTCATAAGAAAAGAGGCTCAGAGAGGTTACATGATTTTTCCAATGTCACACAGCTAGTGGATGATAGAATTTGAATTTGAACCTGTGATGGTCTAGTTCCAAGGTCCAGTCTCTTTTCCCTACTATCCTATATCCACATACCACATACCTCGGTACAAATGAAAGATCAAAGACCAGTTAGTGAAGCTGTGGCAAAAGAGTGGAAAGAAAATGTATCAACGTTGTAGGTGAGCAATGTAATTGCAGGAAAAACATGATGAGCCCTGGTTTTTTTCATTGCTGCAAAATTGTAGTGTGTCAGGGGAGATGAACTATTTACTGGTGCCAAGAATCTAAGAGTTTTCAAGATTCTTGTGTCCTCTAGTTCTAACATTCCCTAGGACTTAAAGCATGTGCTGATTTTCATATGCTTCCTTACTTTGTAAACTCCATTGGGAATTACTTTTAGTCCAGGATTTTACTGAAGACCCTGAAGAAGAAGCACTTATGGGACATATGCCCATTTCTGTTACCTCTAGACAGTAATGATCTAGAAAGTGGTGCCATTCTTTAGAGAAGAGTGTCAAATAGTCCTTGATAAGGCAAATATAAATATTTTGAGGATGCCAGGAAAAATTTTAATAAGGGACAGAAATGAGGATGTAGCCATTTTTTCTTTATGACTGCCCAGTTCAGATAAATAAGATGTTTTCCTATTCCTCTGAGCCTGTCCTTCATCCACATACATGATTTCCTGAGTCAATCAATCATGAATGTGTTTTCTCAACAAATATTTATTTGTTTTAGGTGTTGTAGTTACACAAGTGAACAAGGCAGACAAGCATTTTTAGTGCTTATATTTTAATGGGTGAGATAGAAAATATAAGAGCAAAAAGGAAATAAACTATCCAAGGAAACAATGGCATATTTTGTTAAGTCTACATGGAGAATATATGTTCAGCTTCTGAAGCTGAGCAATGTGAAGAGACTACGTGCAGTCAGGAAAGGCTTTTCTGAATAGGTGACATTTGTATTGGGATTTGATAGACTATGCGAGTCTTCCATGTGAGACCTGGTGGAATCAATTTCAGCAGAAGGAAGAGGAGATGCAAAACCTCTGAGGCAAG
This sequence comes from Cabassous unicinctus, assembly GCA_029593785.1. NCBI lineage: Eukaryota > Metazoa > Chordata > Mammalia > Cingulata > Chlamyphoridae > Cabassous > Cabassous unicinctus. Next base: position 4,616 of record JAQZBX010004870.1, read on the forward strand.
TAAAAGCTTGGGGTTTTCCAGAAATAGACAGAAAGCCAATCAGGCAGGATTATACTCAACAAGGAGGAACTAGGTAGAACGAGGTAGGAAATTGTGCAGGAAATTTAGCAACAGCCCTGATAGGCCTTGTAAAAAGTTTGGATTTTGTTCTAAGTGTGATGAGAAGTCATTGGAGGTTGTTGAGCAGGGAAGCTATGTGATCTGGTATATATTTTAAAGTGATCTTTTTGGCTGCTTTTTGGGAAGTGGATTACAAAAAGTCAAGTGCAGAAGAGATAAGAGGATTTGGCAGGCTGTAACAATAATCTGAGCAAGGATTAGGGAGCTAGCTCTAGCAGTGGAAATGATGGGGTGGATTTGGTTTACATTTTGGGATTACAGCCATCAGGTAGAATCGACTAAGTGATGAATTGGAAAATTGGAAGTGAAGAAGAAAATCAAGGATAACCCTCTGAATTTTTATCTTAAATAACTGTGTGGTCATTTGTGCCCTTATGGAAGACAAAAATTTTATTACAGTAATGAAATTAATTCCCATGCTATTGATTCTGAAAGTGACGGTACTAAAAATGGCCCTATAAAGGTTTTAGCTTTTCTTTTGTCTCTGCTCTAATGGGCTATTTTAATGGCAAAGATTTCTAAAACATCAAATGAAATTTTTTCTAGGTTCTATATTTCTTCAAAAGGTCAGGATGCCAGAATTATCTACTATTTTTCAGAACAAATAATAAAAGTTTCCCTGCTTATTGTTTGGGGATTGAATCATGTCCTCCACAAAAGGCATTTTCACATCCCAATGTGTTATTAATTAAGATGTGCCCAAATTGAATGAGGGTGGGTCTTCGTCCAATATGGCTGAAGCTGAAGTCCTTATGAGCAAAGGAAATTTGACACAAAGAGATGTCACAAGGAACAGCCAGAAGCTAGAAGTCAACAGAACTTGGAAGAGAAAGGAGAAGACACCACATATGCATTTTCCATGTGATGGAAAAGCCAAGGAAGCCCAAAGATTGATAGTCATCCAGAAGACACTTACCCCAGGAGGGAGAACACTTTCTAGCCTCTGAAACCATGAGTCAATAAATTCCTGGTATTAAGCAACCCATTTTATGATATTTGTTTTAGCAGCCAGGAAACTTCTACTCTTATTTTTTTAAAGCTTAATTGAAAACAAATTCAAGATTTTATTACGAATTAATTTTAGAACTAAGTCCACAATCCAATCACAGACAAGTGCTAACCCATAAAACAACAAATGTAATTTAATATCCAGTATCCCAAATGATGTCTGATACATAATGTCGTTCAATAAATGTTGAATAAATGAATGAATGAAGCACTGGAATGCTTCCCAAAGAAATATGACATTCTGGGCAGCCACATGATATAGTGTACAATAGCTATAGCAAAGTGACCAGAACCAAGAAAATCCATTTTTTTTAGAAACTTTAGGTCGAGGGCCAAGGCTCTTAAAGTGAAATAGTTCATATTCCTTGTGTAGGAACAGATAAAGGTACTGTATCCTGCTTGAGTTTTTTGACAGTCAAAGTTTTATCAAAGTTTTACTGAGGTGCTTTTGAAGACTTGGTTTGGCAGTATTAAAGAGGGTGCTCCTAGCAGGAGGTATTCTCACTGTGCCCTTTGACCCAAAACCCCCATACTTTGGGCCAGGTGTGTCAGAATCAACAGCAATCTGAGCTCTGACTAATTTCACTGAGCTCTTGTTGCTAAAATAATTTTGATATCCTAGGATTTGTAATCAAATAAGGCTTTGTAAGAGGTCATTTGATATTTGAATAATTAAGACTGGTCTGTGCATCAAATTATTGAAACAAATATATAAATAGATCATGTTCTATGGTAAATAACTAGACTTAGGTCTTTGTATAATGACATTGGGCCTCTTGATATGAAAGTAAACCATTTGGTAGGTGTTTTTGCCAGTAACCTATTTATTCTCCTGCTGCCTTCTTTGCTTTTGCTGTTGCTGTGTATTTGTGTAGCTTTGTTTTATATATTTTTGCCTTTCCTGATTTTTCTTATTTATATTCCATGTGGATGAATTGAAGCATAAGTCCAATGAGTCCCAAGTCTAATACAAGCCAGCCCTGAGGGTTACTGGCTAGAGATCTGTTAGGCTGGTGGCCAATTCAGGTAAAGTTACTTGGTCAAACTTTGCCCTGGATGGCCTATAAATCTTTCATGAGAAGCATCCCTGTTTTGTTAATTTGTGAAAGAAATTCCCTTTGTTTAGTCTGCAATCCTGCAATAACATTGTCAGGTTGTTGAGATATGGCCCCTTCCTTGTGTCTGCTTGGTTTAGAAACTCAAGACATTGTTTGCAAGCACATACTGTTGCGCAGTCAAAGTGGCCTCTTTTTCCTGTCAATTATCTGTTTGTCTACGTCAAAACTACGACCTTCTCTTGGAAGAATTGCTTGCTTTCCCAACTTACCATATAAAATCAGCAGTCTGATGTGCTCACAGAGACTGTCCTGACCAGCATAGCTCTACGTTATAACAATCAATACATTTAGCTTTGTTTATTTCGGGTATTGAGTGGTAATCTCATTACCTTTTGAAAATTCTGGGTTTGTCAATTTTTGGAATATAAAGACAAAGATAAATTTATTGCTTCCTAGAGAAAGGCACAGCTATGTTGGACAGGCACACTCTCTCCAAGGAAAGAAACATGCTGATTTAATACAGGGTTATGAGAAGCATGAAAGTCAGGGATAGATAAATACTCAGAGGCATAAGTGGTTTGATCACACCTGTAGAGATGTGGGGACTGTCCTTGATTGGTTGGCATTCAGTAGTGTATTTCTCGGAATGAGTTCATTCTTGATTATCTGACTTTCAGAAACAAAAGGCTTGTAAAATCATATTCACAGTGGCAAATTTCCATTGATGGAGGGATGGGTTTAGAACTAGTTATGGTAGCTACTTTTTAACATAGCTACAAAACAGTCATTTTCTAAGTGTATGGGAGCTTCTCTTTATTTTCACTCCTTCCTTTTCACTCTCATTCAGCCAAAGCCACAGAGACCATCAGGAGCAGGGCTTCTTAACCTCAGCACTATGGACACTTTGGATCAGAAAATTCTTTGGTGTGTTTGTGTGTGTGGGTGCTATTCTTTGCATTGTAGGATGTTTAGCAACATCCCTGTCCTCCCCCCCAGCTGTGAAAACCAAAAATGTCTCCAGTCATTGGCAAATGTCTCCATGGGGGAGAAAAATCATCAGGTAATGATTTAGAGGGAGATGAGTGTCTCTGGGAAAGCCTAGACTTAGGAAAGGGACTGCTTTGGGCTAAATCCAAAGTGCATTAACTTAATAAAAAGGTAAAGTATGAAGAAAAGTATAATAAGCAAGAGTTTGCAAAGGATAGTGTGACATATAGGAGAATCTTGTTCCAGTGGTCTTGGAGGAAACTGGCTGTTTTTGTGGTCAGCAGCTTATTCCAAGGATCTTGAGTTGGCAGGTAATTTCCATGTCTCTTCTGTATCTGGAGGGTCTCTGGAAAACATCAGTTTCTCTAAAGGGTGAAGCTTTACATTTAAATGTTTGATCTCTTTAAGAATAATATGGTATAAGGAATGCAGAAACATCCAAGTATATTGTTTTCCTAATGACCAACCAGTAGCCCCAACAACATTTGATAGTTTTTTTTAAACAAATCAATTTAATACGTATTAATACATATTAATAGGGCATACAATTCATCCAAAGTGTTCAAGTGTATTTGGTAGAATCACATAGTTGTGCGTTCATCACTTCAATTATTATTAGAGCATTTTCATTATTTCAGTAATAATAATAAGCAAACAAACAAGAAAATTCTTCACTTCTCAATCTCTCTATGCTTCCCCTGCTGTACATAGCTGCTATTTCTGGCTATTCTTGCACATTATTTACTTATTTATTTATTTAGCAGTTTTGTTGAGATATATTCACGTACTACGTGATCTAATACCATACGATCTAAAACTACTTAAATAGTTTTTCTCACTCTCTGGAACAACACTGCTCTGCTCAAATCCTGGCTCCACTACTTACTAGCTCTATTTGATCTTGGAAAAATTAAACGCTCTGTGCTTATAATTTTTGGTAGAATAATTATCTTTTCATTGTATTTTTCCAGGATTACCTTAAGTATTCATATTTATTCTTCCAGATCAATTGTTAAATCATTTTATAATGAATATTTCAAAAATTGTGAAGTTTTGATTTAGACTGCCTTTAATTTACCTTTAATTTCATTAAAGAGAATTGACAATTATATAATAGTGTTATTTCTGTCTAAGGACCAGTTTAATTCTTTGTTTGCAGCCATTGGTAGAATGGTATAAATTTCTATATTATAATAGATCTTATATATATAGAATAGATCCTATGTTATAACAGAATTCTTAAACTCTATTGTGGACAGAATTATTTTTGGTTTAAAAGACAGCTACTTATTTTTGTGATCTTATTTTATAAATAGCCACCTTAATTCATTTTTTAAAAAATTTCTCTTTATATCATCTGAAAACAAAATTCTCTTTTTTCATTATTTTAAATACTTAATCCTTAGATTTGTGACATAGGCCAATACTGTTAAATTGTCTGACTCAACATTAGATAATAGTGATAGACACCCTAATTTTGTTCTTAACATAAATGGAATGCTACTACTCTTTCTCTACTATTGATGTGTATTTTTACCACATTAAAGAAGTACTTCTTCCTACTTTACTTAAATTTTTTAAAAAATTACAAATAGATATTAAAGTTTACCAAATATCTTTAGGGTATTTGTTGAGATGAACATGATATTTCTCCTTTGCCTCATTAATATGGTCATTAATATAGTTAATTATTAGTAATATTGAATAATAATTTCATTATAGGAATGAAATGTAGTTGGTCATAGTATTTTAATCTTTTTTGTGTACTGAATTCTGTTTTTTATTGATTTGTTTTAGATTTTAATTTAATATTCACAAGTTATATTGATTTCTAAATTATTTTGTGAGTGTGCTATCATGTTTGGTATCGATGCTACGCTAACTTTAAGAAAGGAAGTGCAGTGATATCCTTTTCTGCTCTATGTTTGTTGACAATTGAAATAGCATAAGAATTATCTTTTCCCTGAACACCTGAAAAAATTCACCCATGGAGTGATCTAAATCTGACATTTTTGAGAGTGGTGTAAACAGGGAGGTGCATATTTAACTGCCTTTTTAATCCTATATTTGGTCTAAGTTTTGTCTCATTTTGAGTCAAATTTTGTAACTTTTATATTTCTAAGAAAATGTCTGTTTTTCAAGTTTTTTTCCAGTATATTAGTCTTCCACCTGTAATAGGTATTTCTTTAAACTTTTCTATGTCTGTAAAACTCTGAACCATTTCGAATATCGAATTTGTATTCATCTCCTTTTGCTGATGAATATTTTACTCATATTTTCTGTTGAAATCTTTGCTTACAAATTAACTGCTGCCTTTATTATTTACTTTTGTTTCCTTTTTTCTTTTGTTTTCCATACTTTTTTGGGGGGCATGTTGAATTGAAATCTTAGTTTTTTCCAACTTATTGATAAAATTCTTTTTAGTCTACAGATTTTAGGTTTTGTTGTATTGTTTCTTCAGAAAATACTATTCTCTCTGTACCAGGCACTGTTCTAAAGGCTACCATTTTCATTTTCAAGGGATTCCACAAGTTTTGGTCTGATTTCCTCTTTGATATGAGACATTAAATAATTCAGAGAAAGCATATTAAATTTCAGTGTCATATTCTCATTGTTTCTATTTTTATTTTTTTCTAGTTTTATTATATTGAGGCCAGAGAATGTGGACTGTGATTTTACCACTTCTTAGAATTTAACATTTTCTTTGTGAGTGAATAGTTAATCAAACCTTGTATGTGTTTCATGAGCACTTGAAAAAAAAGGTGTTTTTTTTTTTTTATGGCATAAGGTTCAAAATACATTTTGAGAAAAAAAACATTAAATCTGATTCTCTAAATTTGTATTTTCTTTCTATAATTCTCTGAAAGTAAATTGAATTTTGGCATAGTTGATTTTTCAAAAAGTGAAAGGTGCACTCTAGCTAATATAATTTCTTATGTGTTCTTCTTATAGTTATAGGCAATTTAGTTTTACATAATATGGTAAATGCAGGCTTACTTTGGGTTAAATTATCCTTATTTATAAAATGATCGTTATTGTCTCTTTTATTGAAAATTCCTTAAAACTCAGTTTCTGTTGTTTATTTGGTTTATATTGGCCTGGTATCTATTTGCCCATTCTTTTACTTTCATCATATCTGAGGCAAATTTTCCAGAGAACGTAAAGTTGGGTTCTGTTTCTAAAGCTAAATCTGAGTCTCGGGCTTTCTCTTTCTTTCTCCTTTTTTCTCAATTGGTGATTTTACATTATTTTGTCAATTAGACAATATGTGTATGGGTTCATCTTATTTTAGGTTGGCTGTTTTGAATTCTTCACATTAATGTTTCTTCAGTGAAATGAAAATATTCATATTAGCTTGGAAAATTAAAGTCTGTGTTCTCAGATTCTTTATCTCTGGAAGTATGGATTGAAAATACATCCTCTGGTTCCTGCATGATTGAGAATGTGTTTGCTTTGCTTCCATATATATGAAAAAAAAATTGGCTGAATATAAAATTCTTGGGTGACTAAACATTTCTCTAATCTTTTCCAGGAATTCACATTGTTAAGGGAAATCTATGCTCAACCTTTTGGTTTTTCCTTCTTTTTTTTTTTAGGGTGACCTGATTCTTTTCCTCCATCTGAATGCTTGCAGGATTTTTTTCTTTAAATATGTAATGCAATTTCAAAAACAGGGTTGTAGTGTGATTTTAGAAAACAAAGTCATGAGACTTCCATTGTTCTTGTCAGTCATGGGAACTTTACCTTACCTATGACATATTGATTCTTGGAATCAAGAGTTCCAGGATGATGCTCTTCACTACTGCGTCAGAATACCAGAGTGCCCCTTAAGTTTTATTACCAAGACAGTATAGCACAGTAAGTAAAACTAGTATTTGCAGGTAAAATAGCCCTCCTACAAAGAAGCAAGTTGATATGCTCATGCCATGGATGATTAAGGGTGGCTCAATTTACTCAGAAGTATTTACATTTTAAAGGGAAAAAACTTAATTCAAAAGGAAAGAGACATTAAGATATGATTTCTAGGGAATACTAAAGTTCCACAAGAAGAAAACACCGTTTATGTCACCCAGTTGAGAAACTGATACAATCATGTGAGCTGAGAAACATGGTGCTAGTGCAAAATTGAAAGGTTAAGCTAATCATTACTTTTTTCACTGGAATGTTTACTTCAAGGAATTGTTTAGGACCTATTTTAACTACTGAGATGGTAAGTGGTTAGGAAATGATTCAGGTACTCAGAACTCATAGAGCCCTTTTGGAAACAATAATTTACATATTAAACATTTTCATTCTAACTTAATATGCTGATATAGCCAGACACATCATGGTTAGTCCCTGGGGGAAATATAAAGAAATCATCTTAATGAGGTAAGTAAAAATAAAGGGGAAGATGAAGAGTGAATTTTTAGGTGAGAGTGTGGCAAAAAGGTAGAAAGAATTTAGATAAGGAACTAGAAAACTTGGAAAATTCTACTGGTAGGAGGGTATACATTTATTTTAAAAATGAAAAATTGAAATTTTCAATTATTAGTAATGGTCAATTGTAGTCATTACAGTTTAGAAAAATGAAGGAATCTGGCTAGCACTCAGGCATTTAATTACCATGTTATGACCACACCATTTAGAAAGACTTCATTTGCATTCATGGTGATGAATAATTTCTTTTTGATTTAATGAGAAGAAAGCAAACTTCCTTTGCTTCACTTTATATCTTACAATTTGTTGAAAATATTTCTTATTCAAATTTCTCTTATGAAAAAGATCAGCAGAATGATCATAGAGGTATTGCAATTTTTTCTCCCTTTTAATTTATTTTTTATTTTTTTGCAAATTCCCCTCTTTTGAGAGAAGCCTTTCGGTTCTCATTTAGTGGTCTATTTATCAACACTGAACAGTGAGCTCTAGTTGCAAAGCCTTGTCTAAAGAAGAGCAAATGACTGAATAAAACATAATGATATTTCTCCTTTGCATTTACATTTTATTCTGTTCTTCTGATAAAAGCTTTCAAATTCATTGTCACAGCTTTCTTGCGACATAAGGTGTTTATGTATCCTTATTTTTCAGATAAGAAATCTGAGTCAGAGAATTGAAGATTTTATTGTTTTTACTTTCTTTTAATTTCCTTTTTCTTTTCTTTCTTAATACAGTATTATTTTATATAATATGAGGAAAGGATTTAAATTTATTCTCTTATTCATTATGCCAATATCACTTATCAAATAAACCATATTCCCCTCAGAGTTGAAATCCACTTTTATCATATATTAAATTTGCCTATGTATTTGGATATGTATATGTATAGACATGCTGTGACAGTTTGAGATTATTTATGAATTCCAAAAAGAGAGATTATGTTTGTAAACTGGTCTGTTCCTCTGGGTGTGATCCCCTTTGATTGTATTAGTTTAGCTGAGATGTCTTTGATTGTTAAGATTAGGACTTTGAATAGAACAACTTATATCATTGATGTAGAGGCAGTGACCACTGGAGGTTCTGAGGTCAGAGAGAGGGAATACAAGTGCAATACGGGGACATTTTTGGGACTTGGGAATTATCCTGAATGACATTGCAACAACAGATATAGGCCATTATATATCTTGCCATAACCTACAGAATTGTGTGGGAGAGAGTATAAACTATAATGTAAACTATAATCCATGCTTAGTGGCAATGCTCCAAAATGTGTTCATCAATTACAATGAATGTACCACACTAATGAAGGATGTTGTTAATATGGGTAAATGTGGGCAGTGTGGGGAGCAGGGCATATGGGAATCCCCTATATTTTTTATGTAACATTTATGTAATCTAAATATCTTTTTTAAAAAAATTAAAAATTAAAAAAAAAAAAAAAAGATTAGGGCTTTGATTTGACCACGTCAGTAGGGCGTAACTCAGATTAAGTCCCTGCCCCCTTGGTAGGCTATATAAACAGACACTCACTCAAGTAGACGCACAGAAGAAGATACATGAGAAAAGAGAAAGAGCTCCATAGATGCCAGAAGAGAGAATTTTGTCATGACACGGAAGAGGAGAGAACTTTGATCCTGTGTCCCAGGAAGAGATGAGCCATTCTCCTGATAGTTTCAGTCAAACGGAACAGAGCAGCTGAGCAGCTAAGGCCTGAGAGACCAGGCAGAGACAGCCTGCTGTCTTGCTTCGACACGTGGCAACTGCCTTTGGTGAGAAACCAACCTTGAGGTGGACCCTTTAGGGCCTTATAACTGTAAGCTTTTACCCCAAATAAATACGCTTTATAAAAGCCACCAGATTTCTGGTACTTTGCATCAGCACCTCTTTGGCTGATTAATACACATGCATACAAACATATATGTTTATACATATATGTTTATAGATGTACACATATTTTCTTTTGGGACTCTCTAATTCTATTCTTGTTTCAACACCATACTATTTTGATCACAACAAATTTATAGTCAATTTAAATATCACATAGGACAGATCTTCCCCTTACACCCTGATATGAAGAATATAGAAGAAAAGATATAGAAATATTTGCAAATTCAATAGATAAACAGGTAAGGTGTATAGACTGATGATTCACAGAGGAGTTGTCACAACCTCAGTAACAGTCAAGAAAGTGAAAATTAAACACAATGTGAGACTAATTTTCACTCATTAAAGATAGAATGGAAAGAAAATAAGCATAAAAAAGAATGAAATCCCTCTTAGAAGATTATGTATATTTTTATGAGCATGGTATACGTTTTCAGAGTTTATGCATTACAACTTACTGAAATGGGGTTACTGCAGAGAAGAAGGAATAGATATGGAGGGGAGATTATTAGCGTTTTTAGTATTTTTAACTTTCAAAATTATTCATGTATTACTTTTGCAATTAAAAAATTAAATATAAAAATTAGAAAACATGCAATTCTGATAAGATTGTAAAATCTTATCAGAAATTCAGAAGTTTAAGAATAAGAAATGTTCTTATACACAGCTTAGACTGGATTCCCCAGAATCAAACTCTGAAATAAGGATTTTTGTTCAAGTATTTTATTTGGGAAGAGATTCCAAAAATTTTTCATCTAAGAGTGAGAAAGTGATACAAGGTAGGGAAGGCAGCCAATAAAACAAACATTTTCAAGCCCTTGTCCACTGCTAGTTACCCTGGTCCAGAGGTAAAAGAACTGGGGTATTTACATACAACTCCTATCATATGGGACTTTGATTCTAGGGGGAGATATTAGCTTATCTTTTGAAACATAGTTTAAACAAGCATATTCCTTCAGTTTAAGGTAGCATCTGTTATTTTTGAATTTTGGGTTTAACTCGTGTGTATGTGTGTGTGTGTCTGCATGTTTTACCTCTTACTAGAGTGGAGTTTAACTGATATTTCACAGGTGAATAGAAGTTTGTATATGCAGAGGGACTGCAATCTTTTAAACATATCTTTATGTCTTCTGTCTTTTAACTTGATAGCCGTCATATTTGCCATATATAATCTTATCTATTTATATCAGTTCCTACTTTTAAAGAACCTTTCTTTTTTCCAGATTTGATGATTTTATTACTGGGCAGAACATATGTAACATTTTGAAACTTTAAATACAGCTTAGCATTTTGAAATTCTCATCCCATTATTCTCAAAGTCAGCCATGTGCATTTGAAAGCTTGAGAAATCTTTCTTATATATGTGAGGTTGGTAGTTCTTTATCCAGTCTTTGTAAATGAGTTAAAAATTTTTAATTTTTAGTAATAAATCTGCTTCTGATTAAATTCTCATTTAAATGTTGGTGGCCTTGTTTTTGACTGAAAGAAGGAAATATTTAGATTGATCTATTTAACTGAACTCTCTGTGCACTTGCCACATTCTTTGCCGTCCATTGATTTGACATCCAGCTGACTTCAAAAGGGCTGAGCAACAAGGTGATTTCTCTTTCCCTTCTGTCTCTTTTACAGAGATAGAGCCTGTTTATTGATTTTTTTTCATTGTAATACAGTATGAGGTTATTTTTTACAACCCTGTGTCCAATTGGTTATTTCCTTAGATTTATAGATGGACTAATGAGATACATTTCTTTAAGTAGCCATGCAGGGTTTGCAAAAAATATAGCAAATAGAAGTGATTAAAAGGACAGGGTTCAAAGACCATTTTAATTTTTAAAGCTCGGAAATGGCTGGAGAGAAGTTGTTTGTAAGGAACACTGGTAGTCTCAGTAGACCAAACTAATTAAAACATATCTCTCCCCTATAAGTTCTAGCAAAAATGAAAACCAACAAATCTCTTAGATATTTGGAATTGTAAATCTCATATCTGTAAATGAATCTAGGAATGATGACATGACTAGGAAAAAAAAACCCTAAAGTCTGAACAGTAATAATTGATTTTTGGCTTATGTCTATTGCTGGTTATCTTTGATTTTAAAAGAAATAAAATTAAATTTCCTTTTAGTTCCTTCTATGTTCATTCCATGGATTATAAACTTTGATGCCCTGGTTTTGTAATATAATTCATTCTCCCAGGAAACAATGCAGACCTGTGGGAGCTGAAGTAAACTTCAACTTCCTGGTATTCATTTTAATGTCAATATTTTAAGAAGGTTAATGGCTAGATTCTGCTGTTCAGAGGTCCTCTGTAAATAGCCAGACCAAGCCCTCTACCTAGAGGAGCTTTTTTAGTTGCAACTCTTAATTGAGATAGAAATCCAACTCTGAACTTAAGCAAAAAAGTGCATTTATTGGCTCTAGTAACTGCAAAGTGCAGAGAAGGACAGGGCTTCTGGCTAAATGGATTTAGGGATTCAAACAAGGCTACCAGATTTTTCATTTGAGTTCTTTCCCCCATCTCTCTCTGTCTCTTTCTCTGTGTGTCTCTCTTCCCTTTTCTTAGTCTTTGCTTTCTCTCTTTTGGCTTCCTCCTTTTTTACTGTACTCAGTCTTGTAGCCCTTGATTCACATTCAAACAGCCTAACACACTATGCCAAAACCTAGTGGATGAAAAAATGCCAACCATTTTATCATTTTTCATGGGTCAGGAATTCAGAGAAGGCTCAGAGGGATAACTTCTCTCCTTGGTGAATGCAGGAACTTGAATGTTCAGGATGTCTTTTTTATTCATATGTTGGCCATTCTAGCTCAGATGGCTGAAATATTCATAATGATGCTAAAATAATAATGCTGGGTAGTGAGTTTCATTTTTCCCTCTAATTTCAATAAGAAATATTTCTAATAAGATGTCAAGTATAAAATTTTTTCATCCTATAGACATATATCCGTGTATTTGATCAAGATCACATTTTACATTTATTTTAAAAATTCTATTGCATCTATAGAAATAATTATGTGGCTTTTCTTACTTGACTTAGTGTGATATCTTAGGACAATTCATTATACGTCATTTTTGCAATCCTGAGTAAACTACTACTATGTCTTGATAGTATATACTTTAATAAAGCCAATTTTGATTTAGTAATTTAAGATATATATATTCATAAGTGAGATTAGCCACAACATTTTCTCTTCTGTTTTCTTTTGTCTGAGGTTGATATTAGACCATGTTATCTTCATTAATTAATCAAGCATCTTTTCAACATATATTTTATTCCTTATATAAGGAAGTGATATTTTCCTTGAAAATCTTAGAAGAGATTACCCAGAAAAGCATCTAGGTCAGGAGCTATATGGGGGAGGTAATATTATAATATTGTTTTCCATTCTCCCATGATTATGGGTTTATTTAGTTTTTCTAACTAGAATCAATTTTGATAATTTACATTTTATTTTTGAGATATAAATTTTATTATCCCATATTTTATGTTGTAATCTTTCTACTTGAATTTCCATATCTACTTTTTAGCTAGCATCGTACTCAAGAAGGCTGACTTTTATGGACTACATCAGGGAGATCCCTTACCTTCTGACATCTCCTTGGGTTCAGCTATTGGGGAACTCCATCACGATATTGGAGGAGAGGGCGGTTGAGTATTCATTTGCCTGTTTCCCGCACTGTTGTTCACATCAGGCTGTCAGGGTCACCAATTGCCTCAGCTCTTCTCAAGAGGGTCTTCTACTCAACATTCTCCTTTTAGGATGTTAATTCATTATTTTTGTTGGTTGGTTTTTTATCACCAGGGTTCTTCAGGTATCTAATTCATTATCCTGAGAGAATCAGAAATCATGGCTATTTTATTTCATGAAAAAACTGCCTTTCTTGGAATAGAAAATAAAATAATTATTTGCTTGAAATTGTAACATTAATTCAAAGGAAATCATGTAATACCTTATTTTTCATTTACAAAAGCCTGTTGGAATTCTGACTGTAGAAGAAAGCAAAAATTAAATTACTGTGACAAAACTCATTAGCATTTTGATATATTTGTTCAGTCATACAGGCACATATACATATGTACATATACAAACCCTGTATATCAAGTAGAATTTTTCATATTATCAAGCTTTCTTCAAAAGTTTAGTCCATATATTGTAGGTATTTTTTCCAGCCACTTAATGTACTGCCAAAATATTTTAAATAATTCATATACAACATACTTTGTAAAAGCAGTCCCATATTTTTGGACTTATGCTTTATAAAAGTATTTTTATATAATGTATACATTTCCTTCATATGCATTGGATAGAATTGAACTACTCTTTAAAAAGAACATTGTTTCCTATATTTTTGCTATTTTACATAATGCTATAACAACTCTCATTGCATACATGTATATACATCTTAAGTTATTTCCTTTGTGCAGATTTCTAGAAGAAGAATTATTGAGATCAAATAGGAATGTTCTTAAGGACACTTGATAAGTGTTGCCAAATATTTATATCATTGTCAACTTCTACTAGCATTGTTTGAGTATTTATGTTTTAAATTATGATTTCCTTCATTAATCATTAATTTAAAAGAAAATATTTGCTTATTTTTTATATGAAACATAATTTTAAAGTGGTATTTTATTGTTTAAATTTCTATTTTTTATTAATTATTAGGATAAATATTTTCCATATAATTATAGGATATTTACATTTCTTCTGTTGATTAATAAATTTACCTATATTTCTACTTAGTTTTAGGCTTTTCTCCTCAATTTGGTAAGCCTAATTAAGTTAAGCTGTTATATTTTTTAAGTGTTATTTTCATAGTTAGCTCTTTATTTGCTGTTTAATTGATTTTCAGATTTTTTTTTGGCATATGAAAACCTTCAGTCTTTAGACACTCAATGTTTTAGTTAATTTTTGTTGACATTTTTTCTATTGCATTTTGGCTGAGAAAGTCCTCTCCCAAACTTATATTATTGGCATTTTCCATTTTTAATATATTTCAGCTGGAATATATAAATATAAATCTAGATCCACCTTTCATGTCATATATTTTTTTAACAATAGTTAACCAGTTACCCAGCCCAAGTATGTTTGTATCTTTAAACTCAATTTGAACCATGGGATCTGCCTTTTATTTTAGTATTTTAGAAAATGAAGAACACAAAGCTGAAAACACGGGTATAGAAAGGAAAGGTATTTTCTTCTATCTTTACATCATTTATGTTTGTGTACGGTTAGATTTTAAATGCTTGTATCATTAACAAAAAACACCACATGGATTTTATTTCTTCCTAGTATTGGTAAGGTTTCCTTTTTCTCTACTGTTATTTCTTTCCTCTCTAAAAGGATATTTATACTGAGCAAAGCTAATTCTAGTTACAGATCTAATGTCAAAATGAAGTAATCAGTATATATCCTGTCCCTTCCTTCTCTTTACCAGTTCCAGATTCTGTTTCAGGGAACAGAAATACAGCCCCATTTCTTCTGCAGTGACAATTCAAGTGAGATAACAGTGTTCAATTAGCTGAGGTAATGGAGCAGCTCCCCAGTTAAACAGGGAGAAAGGTTTTGAAACTTTCATGCTTCCTGCTCAATTTCAGACTCTCTGATAACACTTTTAGCTGCCTGAAGCATCCTCTTTATTTAACGGCATTCTTCCTATACCTTATTAATGGGGAATATTCCAGCTAAATCTCAAAGATGTCAACTTTGGTGGGTATATGGAGGAACATTTAAGTCTTATAAATGGTACGTTTCTGCAGCCCATCTTACCTCTTCTACCTTTGGATTCTTTCAAAGTTGGTGTGTGTATGCGTGTGTGCGCAGTGGGGGCGGGATTCTTGTCATAGTCTTTCCCATGGTTTGCTCCAGTTCTGCTGTCTTCCTTGAGAAGAAGCTTTAGAAAGTCTGAGAGAAGGAAGCCGAATTGTCACTTTCCCTGAAATATGTGGGGTTCACAGCAAATGGGGTAATTAGCAGAAAATAAGGAATGCAGACCCAGCAGTGGAATGTGGTGAGAATCCATTCTTTTAATCCTGTCAGTGCTGGAGGAAGCTGCGATGCACTGATATGGCAGTGGCATGTTGAACGACACTGGGTTTACATTCAGACGATTTGGATTGGAGAGCAGACTCTGCTGCTTACTTACCCGAAAGGTTGACACCATTCCTCTTTCAGCCTTGGTTTCCTTATCTCTATTTCGCATGGTTTGTGTGAGACTAAACTGAGATATTATGTGAAAGTGTTTTGTAAACAGAAAGCACTGTGCAAAATATAAGGATATGTTATTGTTATTCCTGATGTACAGACCATGAAGGGAGTAGGAGAGAAGTTTATTTATAAACATTTTCTAGGAAGGCCTGTGGATGTAGGCTGTAGAATGAGAGAATTATAATAAATGGTCAGTCATCCCAGAGACTGTGTATTTCTGAGAGCTCGTCCTTAAGAACCTTGTTAGAGATTTAGAACTTTGTTTTGCTTAAAATAGGTACCATCAGAAGATGTTATATTCATATTGAGTGGGTTAGTCTTCAAGTCCAAGTCTTTAGAGATAGTTCCATCCACCCATCCCTCCACATATCCATCCATATGATAAATATGCATTATGTGCTGACTGCATAAAGTACATATTTTAAACTATTTGATTGCAAAGATGTAAAGCACACACTTTCTACTTTGAAGGAGCCCAAAGGCTAAAAAGGGGATAGGCATGGCAATTAGGTATGTAGCTGTTATCTTTTTTTCAATAAACAAAATTTCAAAAGAAGTCCATATAAGTGAAAATAAAAATGGTTTATGCAACTATGCTAGAAATTAGGTACAAATTTAAAGGGAATACTATCATTTTGAGAGGCCCCTGAGCACTCTATTATTTCTTTCTATTTTCAGGCCATTTGATTTTATTCTGTCATGGCTAGCATATAATTCCTATTTCAAACCTTCTATACCTATTTAAACTTTTCTCTGTACAGTCAGAACCAATACATTAGTTGAAATGGTTGTGTTTAAGCATTTTTTAGGAAGTGAGGCCAAGCTATCAGACTCAGAAACAAGGCTATTGAAACAAGTCTAAATCAGGGCCTACCAAATACATGGTGTCTTGGTTTGCCAAGAGTACTATAACAAATAACACAAGCTCTTTGGCTTAAACAACAGGCTAGAATTCTGAAATCAAGGTATCCGCTGGCCATGCCTTCTCTGAAGTCTGTAGAAGCTTGCCAACCAATCACAACTTAATCTCCCTGCTTCCGTCACATGGCAACCTGTCATCTTCTGTCTCCTCCTCTGGCTTCTAAATTTCCTTTGCTTAGAAAGACTTTGGTCATCTTGGATTAAGGCCCACTCTGATTCAAACTGGCCTCATCTTAATAGGATTTTCAAAGATCCTATTCACAGGACCTGGAGTTAGGACTTGAACACTTCTGGTGAGAAGCACGATTCAGTCCCCCAACACATGGGGCCCTATGCAGGCTAACGATTTAGTTTGCATTTAAAATGTTTCCTTTGAGAATTTGTTCAGCATTTATTTAACAGGGTTAAAGGAAGCTAGGGTAAGCATGTTTTTGTAATTGTTACTTTCCATACCAGGGAGGGGAGTTGATTATTTTACATTTCACTACTTACATAAAAATTCATGTGTAGAGATTTGAGTTAACTGGCAACAAATTTTAGATGCATTGAAGTAATATTTTATTACTCTTTATAGATTGGCTTCATTGGCAGCTGCCCAGTTGGCCTGCTCTTAATCTGGCTCATTAAGAGCCATGTATATTTTTGTTTTTTATGCTTAATCTCTCTTTAGAGAAGGCAGAATCAGATCTCATCTTTGTATCTTTCTTCCACTCACTGACCCTTACAGAACTGTTATTGAGCAACTATAAAATAAAATGGACTATACTTAAATTAAGCTCCTCTTTCTTTCTTTTACTTCCTTTCTTCCTTCCTTTCTCCCTCCGTTCCATCTTTCCTTCCTTAAAAAAAGAAATTTTATCAAAGAATATTTAGAAATGAAATAAGAAAGCAAAAATTACTCAAGAAAGTAAAGGTTACTTATGTTTTGCTGTAGTTCTTTCTGCTTCCTTTATAAATATATATTATAGGTAAGTGTAAATGTATACATTTTATTAAAAATATGATTTACTATATTACTGTTTGGTAACTCTGTTGCTTGCTTAAAATACAACTAGCATCTTTTTGTTAAAATATTTTTTTCTATAATGTAATTTCTTGTCTGAATTCTCATTCCCTGGGTTGTTGCTAAATCTACATTATAAACTATATTGTGACATATTTTATATAAAATTTTTATGTACATAAATGTTATTTAAATATACATTCCTATATGTGGAAAATCTAGGTCAAAGAATGCTCATAATATGAGTTTTTTTATATAGATTTTTAAGTTCTGTTCCAGAAATGTACAGGTTTATACTCCTTGTATAAGTGTGCGGCATCACATCATCAAATGCCTATTTACAAAAGATTTCTCTGAGAATTTATTTCTTTTTAAAACAATATAATATAGCAAAAGAAAAAAAACGAATTTAACTCACTTTTACTACAATTAGGAAAGCTTGCCTTTAATAAATATTCTAATTCTAATGCTGTGGTTATTAAATGTCTATAAAGATAGACTAGTTGAGAATTTAAGTATTAATTATGATTGTTTTAATGATGTGAAATTGATATTGAAATAAAAAATTATGAAGAAAAAGCAAAATGAAAGCAATGAATTAGACCAGTAGATAAAATGCTATTCAGAATGGAGATAGCAATGCATTGTAACAGAAGGCATAAAGTTCCTGGGTTCTTGGACTGGTTCCTTTGCCAGCAAGCTACACAGTATTCTGCAACACTTTTAACTTCTTTGATAGTTTTTCTATCAATAAGATTCTGAATATAATAGTTTTCTACCAAATGTATAGAGTTATTTGTAGGACTAAGGAACTATTCACTAAAAATGATAATGCATGTATTATCCTTGCTGGGTAATTCTGTAATGTTCATTTGCTTTGGCATGATATCATAGTTATCATCACCATCATCATTATCATATCTAAGAGTGATGCTTTATTCCATGTGTCAACTTGGCTAGGTTATGGTGTCTAGTTGTTTGGTTAAGCAAGGACTGCCCTGGTTGTTACTGTCAGGATATTTTGTAGATGGATTAGCATCTATAGTCAGTTGATTTCATCTAAGGTGAATTGCATCTACAATTAACAAAGGAGATTGCCCTAAGCAATGAGGAGAGTTTCCTCATTCAATCAGTTGGAGATCTTGAAGTGAGAGTTGAGGATTTCAGAAGTCAGAAAGAATTCCTCCCTCTACTTCAGTCAGCCACCTTCTCCTAGGGGAATTCTGCCTCACCTTCATTAGAGTTTCAGAGTTTCCAAATTGCTATCTACACTACAGAATTTTTACCAATCCCATGGTCATGTGAGTCAATTCCTATAATAAATCTCTCAATGTTTACATGCCTATTCAGTTTTTCTGGAGAACCCAGGCTAACATATTAACATTCCTCCTTTTTGTGAAATATTTTTCTGTAGACATTACAGATATTATATCATTGACAATGAGGTGGACATCAATTTTATCCTCATTTTATAAATAAGGAAACTCAAAGTCTGAGAGATTAAATGACTTTCCCAAGGTTTCTTGGCAAGTAAGTAGGGAATAAGTGCCATAAAGCCATGTATGTCTGAATCCAGTGCCCTGAAGATGAATGAAAGGGTCACAGGTGATGGTTCAATGGGCCTCTCTCTTAAGCAGAAAAATATCTCATTTTGTTAAATGTATTAGCTGATCAGCAAGGGGATACCTTTGTTTTTCAAGGTCTCTGGTCCAACTTATGGTTCTGAATTCTCTCTAGCAATCCATTTTTCAAAATATTATTATTTGAAATAGGGAGAAACTTGCCTTATAAAATTATGTGAGATGTTTGTGAGTGGAAGATGGAGTAATTTCCTAAATTTAGTTTCCTGTAACCCTTGTTTAAAAAAATCAAGCAGTTCTAACAGCCTTGTTTTACCAAAGAAATAAAATTTAATGGTTAAAGTTTGCCAAAATCCACGCTTCTGAGTTCTAGACTGATGAAAATTTGCTATCTCTATAAGACAAGTTATTCATGTGAAGGATAAAAGTGTGTAAGTAAACATTTACTTTGGAACATGACATCTCCCAAAGGAAGACTCCTCCAACATCCATCCTCCTTCTGATATGATGCTTTGTCAGGATGTTTTTCATTTCTGACTGACTGAAAAATGGAATGATTCCTGGGGACTTGGAACTTGTCAGGTTCATGCTTTGAAAGTTCAAAGAATTTTCTTCTTGTTGATATATATTTAGTCTTTGAACAACTACAAACATTCAAAACTAGGAATATATTAAAATGACAGTTTAAATGCTCAAGTGATTCGTACATTCTTACCTGATCTGTTTGGTGGAATCTCGATGATACATGTTCTCTAAAAAATATCAATTCTTTTTAAAATTAGAAATTTTAATTTGGTTTATGTATGTATCTGTAATACTGAATATTTATACATTTATTCAGCAAATATATCTTGAGTGTCTCCTTTGTACCAAGAGTTATGCTATGACTGTAGATAGAGGTATGAAAGAGTTCAGATCTCAAGAAACTCATATTCTCCATGAGGAAACACCAATATAGGCAATTATAATAAATTGGGGTCAATGCTAAGATAGAAATACAGACTGGGCTCTGGGAATACTGAATGGCATCTACCTTACATCTCACATTTGTCTGAAATATGAGAAAGCTGACCTTTAGTCTGAGGCAAGAATTGATAGAGGTAAATTAAAAGCTATACTCCTAAGCTGTTATGGCAGTCACACAATTTAGCTCTTAATTATACCTGTTTTCCATACAATGTTGTATGATGGATATAGCTTAGTGGTTCAGAGTATGGCTTCTGTAATCAGATTGTTTCGGGAGTCCAAAACCTGTTTTCCCGCTGGCTTTGGCAAATTTCTTATCTTTTTTAAGCCTCATACTCTTTATTTTTTTATTGTAAATAGTAGCTGCACCTATCTCGTAGGATTGTTTTGGATATTAAATGAAACAGTCTATATAACACATTTTTAACACAATTTCTGCCATGTTAATAGTATATGATAGCTTCTATCATCATCATCATCATCATCATCATCATCATCATCTTCATCTTGATTTCCTCTCAGAGACTGTAATTTATTTTAAATGTGGATGTGGTACAGTTTTGTTTTGTTTTGTTTTGAAGTGGAAAGTCATTAGGAACAGGGTTCAGAAGTGCCTTGTATTTATTTCTGGTCCTTGACTTCTTCACTTACTCCTTGGATATCCATTTCCTTTCTGGAAATTGAGGATAGACAATAGGATAGGGGTAGGGGAAGGCAAGAACCAAAAGCTCTCTTGAAACTTTCAGAGCACTTCTCAATGGCAAAGGGATTAGATATACTTAGGAAAGTTCTAAAAGGCAGAGCTAAGGCCAATGATGGAGGTTCCAGGAAGAAAGATTTTGGCTCAACTCAAGAATGCAATTCTAAACAACTAAATTCTTTTTAGAAGTCTGTTTGTAAGGTAATAAGTAACTTTCTCTATAAGTTCTTAAGTAAAGATTCAATTAGTATCTCTCAAACCTGCCCCAAATGAAGAATAGCATAGATTTCCTAGTAAAATTACAGACTTCCAGATTCTCCTGTTGAGTGCTGATTCAGTAGATCAAGGGAAAGGCCTAGACAATAGCACATCATGAAAGAGAGTTGGGGAAAAGCCTTCTAGAGATCATCTGTCAGGGAGGTAATAAGATGGTTTTAAAATTTTGATTGGAATATCATCATGATGTTAAAGATTCATTTAAAATTTCTGGTAGCTTGTCAATATAGTGATTGACTTTCATTGTGGTCATTATAGCAATAAAATTTTAAGAGATTCATGTTAATTTAATATATAACA
This sequence comes from Cabassous unicinctus, assembly GCA_029593785.1. Lineage (NCBI taxonomy): Eukaryota > Metazoa > Chordata > Mammalia > Cingulata > Chlamyphoridae > Cabassous > Cabassous unicinctus. Next base: position 26,042 of record JAQZBX010004870.1, read on the forward strand.
TATGATATATAATATACCAGTGTAGAGATATTTTGTCTTGAGATGTAAGCTTAGGAATAATTTGTCATTAGTATTTATGTCTTTAAAGATATACATATATTTTCATAATTCTACATGATATTTTCCTGTGTGTTATTCCTAATAAGGATAAATAAATTGTGACTATTCATGCTCCGTGAAAATAATCATGGGTTTTGCTAGTTAATATAATGAGTACATTCTAAAATAATATCCTGAAGTTTGAAAAAATATACTGGTTTTTGGAATACAGACTATTATAGTTTGAGTGATTTATGAATCCATAATTCAGGACATATACTTTCTGTATGATTTAGAAAAAATTAGCCTCTGACATTACTGTCCATGAAGGTGATGGTTGTTAGCAGAAACATCCCCTTTTAAATTATTATTTTACAAGCTAAGTTACAGAAACCATCTAGGGACCTATGTGTTTCTGACTTTGTGCCAATTTTATTTCTGTAATAATTGAACTAGCTCTGGGATACTGTTAGAAATTTTATTTTGCAAAATGAAGAAAAATGGTGTTGAAGTAGAGTAAACTGGAATCATTCAGAAATATCTTCTACTTATTGCTTGCAAAACCAATCATCAGCATAAATTGTTTTCTTTTGGCTTCCAGAAGGGAGAAAATGGAAATTTAGAAGCAAGAAAACTACAAGCATTTATTCTAGAGGAAGAATAAAAATGAGGAGGATTCACATGCTGGCTGTCAGTTGGAACAGTGAAGCTTATGAGGTGGCGGCCATCTGAGCAGCTTGGAAAGACAGCCAGCTTAGAGAAAGACAAAGGCCAAAGGGCTCTCAACGCCCATGGAGGACATATTACTTAGGCATAAATAAGTCATTTTGGTGGTTTTAAAATTTGCCTATACATTCTTTGAATACTCTTCCCTTTAAGAGATAGAGCCTAATTCCCTTCCTCTTGAATGCTAGATGGTCTTAGTCACTTGTTTCTAACAAATAGAATATGGTATAAGTGACAGTATGTGACTTCTGAGATTAGGTCAAAGAAACAGTCTTCGGCTTTTGTCATGGCCGTTCTGACTCTTGCTATCTCTTGGATCACTCACCCTGAAGGAAGCCAGCTGTGTGCTCTGAGAAAACTCAGGGAGCCCCTGGGGAGCCCATGTGACAGAAGAATTGAGGGCCCCAAGAGCTTGAAAGTGACTCCTCCCCTAGTCGAGCTTTCAGACTGCAACCTCATGAAGGACATTCAACCAGAACCAACCAGCTGAGCCAGTCCCCGACTCCTGATGTAGAGAAGGCGTGAGATAATGAGTGTTTGTGGTTTTAAGATACTAAGATTTTAGGTAATTTGTTACATAGCAATAGGTTACTAAAATTGCTATTTTCCTCCATGTTTACTTTTTCTATACCTGAGTTAGAAGGTGCATCTTTTAAAGTAAGTATTTGGGTTTTGGTATACAATTCAAAAATATTTTTAAAAGAGCTCTGGGACAAATTTATATTCCCTCCAGCTAAATCTTGTGTCTGGTATGAAAATGAAGTGTTAGTGACATACAAGGGAGAATGAATCAGTGCTTGTATTTTGTTTTCTAATAGAATTAATTATATCCATGGGTTTAATAATAAATGCCTTTATTGTTTAAGACATTTAAGCTAAAAACAATACAACTGACACATTCTAACTGATCCCAATTTACTTTTTTTTTTTAAGATTTGTTTTACTCATTTATTCCTCCCCACCTCCTTGTTGTTTTGCACTTGCTGTGTCTGTTTGTCTTCCTTGTTTCTTTAGGAGGCACTGGGAGCCAAACCTGGGATCTCTGATGTGGGAGGGAGGTGCCTAATCACTTGAGCCACCTCCGTTCCCTGCTTTATTGTGTCTCTCATTATGTTTTTTCCTCCCCATGTCTCTTGTTGCATCATCTTGTTGTGTCAGCTTGCCACACCTGCCCATAGTGTCAGCTTGCTGTCTTCTTTAGGTGACACTGGGAACTTCTGCTCCCTGCTTTGTTGTGTCTGTCATTATGTTTTCTCTTCTTGTGTCTCTTTTTGGGTCAGCTTGCTATGCCTTCCTGTCGTGCCAGCTCGCTGTCTTTTTTAGGAGGCACCAGGATCCAAACCAGTGACCTCCTTTGTGGTAGGTGGGAACCCAGTCACCTGAGCCACATCCGCTTCCCCCAAATTACGTGACACTCTAAATGATCCCAATTTACTTTGACTTTACATACTTTCAGACATATTATCCATTTAGAGATCATTTGAAAGAAATGTTGAGAGAAATTCTTGGGAAACTTTTGCTCCAATTAAAATATCTTATTCTTGGCCTGAATGCCATAAAGTCAAGTTGTGGAAGCAGATGTAGCTCAAGTGGTTGAGTGCCTGCTTACCATGTACAAGGTCCTGGGTTCATTCCCTGATACCTCCTAAAAAAAAAAGTGAGGTTGTGCCCTTCTTAGTGCATCATGTCAGGGTCTACATGATATCTATACATCTCATTGTTGGTGATGCTAACTTTGATTATGTAGTTGAATTGGTGTCTGCCAGGTTTTGCTAAAATAAAGTTACTGTTTTTCCCTTTATATTGGATAAGTACTTTCTGTAGAGACTTTGAGACTATGCAAATATCCTGTTTCTGGTCATAGATTTGTCCCCTAATTTTTGCCCAGAATAATTAATACTGTGTTGTTTGCCAAATGGTGATTTTCTAATTACATCATTCCTTCTATACTCACAAATTAGAAGGAAGAGCTTTTCCTTCTCCCTCTTTGCTTATTTATTCAATTATTTATTCAGGAATTTTGGTACTATTTTTGCATCTTTCTTGAAAACTGACACTATTTCAAAATGAAAAGTTAGCAAATAAAAACCCCAAACCCTTAAAACTCTCTTAATGTTCAGGTGAGGAAGAAGAGAGGGATTTTATAACTTTAATGCAGTGTAGGGCTGTTTTGTAAATTTAGATGTTTTCAAAAAATACTGATATTATTATTAAATAAGCAGTGAGTGAGTATTCTCAAAATCACCATTAACTTTAACACTCATGACAATACAATATCTTTTGAAGGATAATCATGTTATCCAAACTTTTGAAACAAATATGACGGTACCCATTGCTCTCAATCACTGGGATTCATCCTAGTAACTTTTCTTTCAAAGTGTATATTTCCCATTCCCATCTCCAAATTCTAAATAATGAACAAATTCATTTCCAGAAAAGCGAACATATGTTGGATGGTCTCCAATTTTATTTCAGTTTTTTCAGTGTTAGTATAAGTATAAAGAATAGAGAATTGGCTAACATGACAACTTTTAACATAGTTTAAAATCTTTAACCTTCATATTCTTAGAATCATATGCTAATCAAGGAAACTAATACTTGGTGATCATGTATCATACATATGACCTCTATTATAGTTATTTGTCTATCTGTCTATCATAAAAATGACAATATTTATTGACACTGATATGAATTTGCACTTATATTAGGCTAATGGGTCCTCAAAACATCTTTTGTGGTGGGTGTTATTATCTCCATTTTGTAGAGGAGGACATGGAATCAGAGAAGTTCTTTATTTTTTTCTGTCTTCAGCTAGAACAATAAAGATCCAGATTTGGAAAGCCCATGCTTTTTCCTTTATAGCACAATAATTGAGGCTATTTTTATTTCTACAGGTAACCATGTTTAACTAAATTATGCTATATTTATTGAGATTGTAAAATAATCTGTATCTGTATCTTGTCCCTTCTTTGTTTTCTAATAACCTTTCTTTTACTGTTAAGTTCTTTGGTCCTTTTTCAAATTCATTTTATTATTGCAGTTACTTGCTCAGAGTGGAAGTTGGAGCAAATCCATTTTCTTTAAATGCATTTTTGATGGGGCTGTTTCACAGGGATAGAAATAGAGAGGAAATGAAGAGTTCCTTTACTGTGTTTATGGTAGCCTGACTATTAAAGACTAACTCTACTTGCTAGAAGTATGGCTTCTATTCTTCTTTGCCATGTACATTAGAAATGTTTTCATTTTTTTGGCAAGTAGCATGAAGGAGGGGGGAAAATAGCTGAAAATGCTTTCCTCTAGCTGCAATATAAGTAATTCTATTTTCCATTGATCAGCATTACTTAGCTTGGAGGTACCCAGGTGATTGCCCTTGGCTTTGTCTTGGGCAGGAGGCCTCAGGAAACTTTCCTAATCAATTTGGGTGCTCTGAATGGTGATGAAGTAGCAGAGTTAGCTGGCTAGGAAACAAAAAATGAAATGAGAATACATTAATCTAAGATACTGATGATGTGTTTATGAGATTTTTGTAAATGGTGAGGGGGTAGTTTAAAAGGTGCTTGAAGAAGTTAGAAAATATGGGAATATTTAAGATATAACACATTCTGGTGCACAAGCCTATAGGAAGGCGGAAGGCCAATAACTATATTCTACTCAATTCATAATTTAGGAAAATCCTAAATTAAGCTAAGAGGTTCACAGCCTTAAGAATGAGCCATTTAAAACTGTATTCAATATAGGTAATCTGAAATAGAGTATATTATGTCAGATTACCAGAAAGGGTGAGGCAGGAAATGGGCCATTTGAAAAAGTGAAAGGAACTGACTAAAAGGCAGTTTTATTTAAGTCTTATTTAAGGCATTTTAATGACAGTGTCTTTGACTCTCATTATGGTTAGTGCACAGGATTTTTCTGCCAGTCAGGAAAATATACATTTCTAATCAACAAGTTTTGTCCAAATACAACAAAAGGGCATCTTTATCCCAATGCACTTAATTGTCCCTTAAAAAATAAGCAAAGGTGTAAAAGATAGAAGATGACTTTAAAAATGCTTTTTTATTCTTAGAGGCATAGAGGAATAACAGGTTATCATTCAATTCAGTTCATTCATTCATTGTTGATATTCAACCAGTACCTGCCAGAATGGCCAGCCCTATCAGTTGTAAAAATATTGAAACGCTTTCATACTGACTGGGAAGTATGTACCATTCCAAGCCCCTGGGGACAGTCCAGCTTACAGGTGTTCCTGCCTTCCTCCCACGACTCCCAATGACCCAACGAGTAAAGTCAAGTACCTCCGCCTACTCCACAGCTATGGTCAGTTTCCCAGATATAAATTTAAATACCTGCTATATGCCAAGGGTTTTGTGAACTCCAATAAATGTGAAGATTTAATGTACCTATACTGTGAAAACCTTTAAGAGGTGAACTTGACCTACTAAAGGTCTGGTGGAAAAGCATCCCCACTCCGAGTTATATGTGTAAAGGATTCGTGGTTCATTTACTTCTTTTGCCCTGTTGCCCTGTTGCCTATGCTGTGGAACTCCTCTCATTGATCTTTTTAAAAAGCTATTGATACAAGATTTGTGATTTTTCTCTGCTTAAAGAAGGGATTCGATGTTACCCTCTGCTTTCAAAAGAAAGATGCTTCTTACAAGAATAAAGGTATAATACATGTCCTGTATAAATTTTATGCAGGTAGAAATGGAGTATCTTTTTAAAGATAAAGCTTTTCTTTCCCAAAGATGTTGTGATGGTCCAAGGCTTGGTTTCTGAAGTCATCAAATCTGTGTGGTTTATAAGTTGAAAATAGTGTAAGCGCAGGGACAAAATACTTTAAAACGAATTTTCTACAGCACTTTGTGCACAGTGTTGCCTGATAAATATTTATTGACACTGATTAATGCCTTTGTCTGGAGCCAGTGAATTGATGCACGGTGCCTTCAAGGAAATAAAGCTATAGTGGCTTAGATCTGAAGAGTTGTTCGTAGCGTCCTGGCAAATGGCCTGGTGCGCCGCTCTTTGCTCTGTTTCTATCTGCATCTTCCTGAATTTTCGTTTTGGGACCCTGGTGACACTGTTCTTTTCCCATTTACAGCCCAAGAAACCTTTTAGAGGTAAATGAGCAAAGTCATGAATCAGACCATTAAACAGATGCTAGGCTCTGGGTCTGAAAGAAATGGTCATCCTGGGTTCTAAATATTAATTGGACAAAACAGCAATCAGGCAACATTCCTAATTTTGAAAAATGTGCAGTAACAGAGAGTGCATGATAAATAAGCCACTCTTAAAACATCCTCAGAGAAAAACACCACTTGAAAGCCCATAAACTGAATTGTAATTTGTTGGCGTAATTAGAGAGAAAAGCTCTGGTATTACAAAATAGGTACTTCACTATTCCTTGCAATTCATTGGATTTGGAATACTCATTCAGTCTAATGATTCAGGGAAAATTCATAGAATGTTCTCTGTGCATTAGGAACTGTGTGATAGACAAAGATGACTACGACATACTTTGCCATCAAAAAGGTTCATATTCTTAATTGATTTAAAATATTAATTATTGTTATTAAATAGTATATCATCATCAATGTAAAATTCAAAGAAAAGTAGAGAAGACAGAGTAAAAATCTCTCTAAGTCTTTCCACCTAACCATTGACTTGTTTAGGAGATTTGTCTTTTTAAAATTTTTTTCTGTCAATAATTATTATACATGGTTGAAGTCATATATTTATAAAATTATAAATTCTCTTTACTTATCACAAGGAGACATATAAACAACAATTAAAGAAGGTGAAAGATCAGATATAGCAAGATTGAAAGAGAGGGTTGGGTGTTAGTAGATTTATTCGATTGCAAAAGCTGATTTTTCCTAGGGAAATGAGGAAGAATGAAAATGAAAATCAATTTAACAATTCCAGTCTGGGAGGTGTGGTTGGAAAGCTAATTTGGAACCAGATTATAGAGGACTTTGAATCCCAGCTTAAAATATCTGTATTTTATTCTAAGGGTAGTTGAGAGCTAGGAAAGCTTTTCAGTAAGAGAACAGAATCAAAAATTTCTTTCAGAAAAGGATGTTGCCATAGTGAGGATGATCAGTAAAGGAGAAGAGAAAGAACTAAAAACCTATACAAACTTTACTAATTTTTTTTTACCTTAATTTTAAGCATGCAGCCATTTCCCCCTCATATTTAATTTATGCCTACAATATAACTTTATGGTGTTTATATCTGTAGTACTGCCAAGTAAGGAAATAGTGTTAAAGTGATAGGAGAGAAAAGTTATTTTAATGTTGGAATTTGATTCACTCCTTTGATCTTCTAAGGGAAACACACACTAGAATAAAGAATCCAAGAGCAAAATGGCTAATCATTGGTGGACCTCTATGTCAAATAAAAAATAATCAGTCATTATTATTTGGAACAGGAAAGGATAAGGCATTGAAATATTATGGAAAATCTGAGAGTGATAATTGGGTAAGCTTGTCAGTTTAAGGAAAAACTGAGTTATCTCCTTTACTATACATTCTTTCACATATTGACTCAACTAATGACACACACTTTTATGGTATAGAATCTTATGCTAGAAATTTACATTCAGTTTAAATAGATTTTGTGTATTTTCCTTTAGAGATTTGGACTTTTTGCATTCTATTTTGTTCCAAATCAAAGTATTTTTTAATAAGCTTTTCATTTTAGATTAGTTTTAGACTTACAAAAAAGTTGCAAAAATATTACAGAGAATTTCTATAAACCTACATAAATGTATGGCACATTTGTCAAATTAATGAACTAATATTGAAAGATTATTATTAAATTTCATAATTTATTCAGATTTTCATAGTTTTTACCTGTTTTATCTCTCCTCAAATTCCAGCCAGGACACCACATTACATTTGTCATCATGTCTCCTTACGCTCCTCTTGGCTCTGACAATTTCTAAAACATTCCTGTTTTTGATGACTTTGAGAGTTTGTAGGAGTACTGGTCAGGTACAATGTCCCTTCAATGAGATTAAATGGAGTTTATTCACGATTAGACTGCGGTTATGGGTTTTGAATAGGAAGACTACAGAGGTAAAGTGCCATTCTTTCCACATCATATCAAAGGTGCATGCTACCAACATGACTTATCACTGTTAATGTTAACCTTGGCCACTTGGCTGATGTAGTGTTGATTGGCTTTCTCCACTGTAAAGTTACTCTTTGTTCCCCTGTTCCAGACTGTACTCTTTGGAAGGAATTCACTGAACACATAAAGAGGGCGGCTTTATATTTCCCTCCTCAAGGGCTATGCATCTATGTAAATTATTTGAAATATTTCTGTGTAGGAGATCTGTCTCTTCTCTCCCTTTGTTCATTCAATCACTTATATCAGTATGGACTTATTGATATTTATTTAATACTTAGGTTGTAATTCAATACTACATTATTTATTTTGGTTTTTCAAATTGTTCCAGTTTTGGTAATTGGGAGCTCTTTCAAAAGGTTCTTATGTCCCTTTGATATACTTCATCGTTATATGTTTATTTGAGCCCTTCTTTATTTCTGGGACTGAAACATGCTCCAGGCACATCTTGCATATTTCCTTCCCCAGTCCTAAATTAGTCATTTCTCCAAAGAATCTTGGTTCCTTGTATTGAAGAATGCTGTTAGAAAACAAGACCTGGGTACTAGGTATGCCCATTGCTACTGGAGTAATGTTACTTCTAGGCCCCCTCAGCAGACAGACCAAGGAAATATATATAATAAATAATACATATACACGAATCTATATCCCTCTGTATCTGTAATAAGCTAAACATGTGGACCATTCTAACCTCCTCCACTTGCTTGTCTGTGACCACCCTCTCCATCACTGAGAACACTGGCTCCCACCATCTGCTAACCAGTTACTTAATTGTTCATTTTCAGTACAAATCTTTACTGGTTTCAGAACTAGTTTTTCACATTTAACTCATTTCTAAAGTTACTTAGGCCGGTCCTTCCTTCTTTCACCACCTTCCATGATTTTATTTCATATGTTTGTGACATAGTTAGATTCTTTTGTCACCATCTGAATTCCTCTTGGGACACCCTACCTCCTAAATTATTTTTTAAATATGCATACATTAAGATTTACTCTTTTCTATGAACTTTCATGGATTTTGACAAATGCATTGTGTCATATATCCACTATTATAGTATCATACAGATTAGTTTCATTGCCCTTAAAAATCCCCTATGTTTCACCTATTTAACACTCACTCTTCCCTAAACCCTGGCAACCACTCATCTGTTTACGGTTTCTGTGGTATTTCCTTCTCCAGAATGGTATATGAATGGAATCAATACAATATGATTTTCAGACTGGCTCTCTTCACTTAGCAATATGCATTCAATATCTATCTATGTTTTTGAAAGGCTTGATACCTCATTGTTTTTTGTTTTTGAATAGTGTTCTATTATATGCATATAACACAGTTTGTTTATCCATTCACCTATTTAAGGAACTCTTGGTTGAAGAAGCCAAGTATTTTAATCCAACCGAAAATATTCTCTTTTCTTTATTTTTTTGGTTCGAAAATGGGTATGAAATTACTTGAATTCTTCACCCACTAATCTTATTTCCTCTTTGCTCTTATTAGTGCTTAATTTCTGATTTGAGTATATTTTTCAGTTTGCATTTTTAAAAATGTTATATTAACTTTAATCATTTCGATGCATTTTCTTATAGACAGCATTGTTTTCAAGTACATTTTTTAAAGCATAAAACCATTGTTCTGCTTCTATCAGAATACCTTTACAAAGTGAATGACAAAATAAGCTATACATCTCAAACATTATGTTTTATTTAATTTGTTTTGCCTAAGGATTTTCTTGTTTCAAGATAGTAATCCTCTGCCTCCTGGGAATTTTCCTTTAAAACAAACCATGGATTAAAACATGTTTTAGTCACTTAGTTCCAGGACAAAAGCATTACTCAATCCCAAACAAAGTTGTGTTTCCACTAGAGAATTTGATTTTTAAGTGTTTTCCCTGAGTATCTACATTATTTTCTGTTCTCTTTACTTTAGGGCTGAGATGTATCCAGGAAACAGTTGATAATGCAGTTATTCTTGCAGATATTTTCATTAAAAGGTAAAGATACTGAGTTTTAAGTAGGATTATGCAAGTGTTAAAATGGTGTTCCAATTCCATGTAATTAGCCATTTTTACCCATTTCAATGCTTCCTTTGATTAAAAACTGCAACTGTTACCAGATATTTCAGGAGAATATGGCACAGAGCAGAAATCAGATATTGTGACTTTTGGAAATTAGCTCCAGTGTCCCAGAAGTGGATAATATTTCAAGCCCAGAAAGTGTTTGCTACTGACATACTCTCTCTAATTACAAACCCAAACCATCCATTACTTCTGTTGTAAGAAGAGTAATATGATTGAAGTTATGAAAGGTTTAGTTAAAACCAAACACTGTCTCATTTTAGAATTCCAGAAGGCATTTAGATGATGATGATAATAGTGGAAATTATTATTAATATAAGAACAATTTATCAGCTATAATTGGATTAAGTCAATTTAGGATTATAGCATCTAATACCACAAATATATATGATATGTATCATTATCCATATTTTTAAAAAGCAGGAACTAAGATTTAGAGCAGGGGTTCTTAACAAGGGTTCCATGAGCTTGAAATGAAATTCAAGAAAACATTATTCTTGTGGGGACGTATTGGTGTGGGTGTGATATATTTATTACATAATACACAGTACAGCGTGTACAGTAAGTAAGTACAGTAAGTACAGTAAGGGGTCCGTAGTTTTCACCTGACTGGCAAAGGGGTCCGTGGCACAAAAAAGGTTAAGAACCCCTGATTTAGAGAGATTCCCTGGCATGATTAAGGTCACAGACCTTGTAAGGGTAAAGATAGAACTCATGTTTGATCCTATTTGTCTCTAAAGCCCTATTCTTAATGATTATGCTGAAATTATTTGCTATTTTTCACCAAGACACCCTTTAAAATCAATTTATTAAGGTATAATTTACATAAAATGCAATGCACCCATTTAAAGTAAGCATTTAGATAAGTTTTGATGAGTTTTTATAGTAGAAAAACCATTAGCACAAAGTAGGCAACATCTCCATCACCTCAAAGAGTTACCTTGTACTCCTTCTGATCCAATATTCCCAACCCTACCCTATTTCTTTGGTTATATTTATGTTTCCTGGGGATTAATATGAAAGAGCTAATGCAATATGTAGTCTGTTGTGTCTGACTTCTTTCCCTTAGCATGCTATTTTAGGTTTATTCATGTTGTTTTGTTTTTCAGTAGTTCCTTCTTTTAAGTTTCTGAGTAGTAGTCTCTTGTATGAATTTACAGGAATATTTTTATTCATTCACATATTGATGGACATTTGAGTTGTTTCCAGTTTTTGGTTATTGTGAATACAGCTCCTATGAAAATTTGAGTGCTAGTATTTGTTTGAACATAGGTTTCATTTATCTTGGTCTAGGAAAGTGACTGCTGACTCTTACATGATCAGTATATCTTTAACTATATGAAAACTGCCAAACTGTTTTCCAAAGTGGCTGTGCCATTTTGCATTCCCACCAGCAATGCGTGAGAGCTCCACTCACTCCACATCCTTGCTAATACTTAGTATTGTCAGACATGTTTGTGATTCTAATTGGTGTGTAGTATATCTCATTGTGGTTTTAATTTGCATTTACCCAATGACTAATGATGTTCAGTATCTCTTTGCATATCTTCCCTTGATAAGTGTTAAATTATTTGCCCATTTTTTGTTGAAATTGTTACATTCTTATTAAATTATAGGAGTATTTATTATAGACTGGATACAAGTCATATGTAATATATGTAAGATGAGTATTTTCTTTTGTTCTGCAGCTTTTAATTTTTTTAATGGTGTCTTCATTTTTTGAGAGACAAAGTTCAATTTATCAATTCTTTTATGATATGTGTCTCTATAGTCCAACCTAGGAAATCTTAACCTACCCCAGCATAATGAATATTTCTCCTGTGTTTTCTTCTAAGCATTTTATTGCTTTAGCTTTTATGTTTAGGACTATGATTCACATTGACTTAATTTTTGTGTATGGCGTGATGTAAGGATTAAGGTTAATTTTTTTCAAAATTGGTATACATTTGTTTCATCACCATATGTTGAAAATACTATCCTATCTCCATTGAATAACTGTGCACCTTTGTTGAATATCAGTTGATTATATAGTGTGAGTCTGCTTTGGGACTTTTTATTATCTCATCCCCTTGTTCTCCCTGTATATCCTTCTGCCAGAACCACACTGTCCTGATTATTGTAGCCTTGAAGGCTTGAAATGAGGTAGTGTAAATCTTCTAACTTTGTTTTTCTTTTTCATATTTTTTCAACTATTTCAGATTCTTTGTATTTCCATACAAATATTATAAATAGTTTGTAAATTTCTTTTTAAAAATGTCTGCTGGGATTTATTTGTAGTTGAGATTGCTGTAAATCTCAGAATCAATTTGAGGAAATTTTCCATTTTATCTATAATGTGTTCTAATTAATGAGCATGGTATATCTGATTATTTAGGTTTTCTTTAATGTCTTTCAGCCATGTTTTATTATTTTAATGTACATGCACCCATACTCTTTTTTAATCTACTTGATATTTAATTGGTTTCTATGATAAGTTAATCAACAATTCATTTTTTAGTAGACAAATAAATGAACTATAAGGTCTTGTATTTTAACCAGCGACATGACTATGGAGTGCTGAGTCTTATCCCAGGGATTTAATATACCAAACTTATTTCTAAATATCATCGCTGATGAAAGTTCATTTGGAGTAGAACATGGTTTTAGACTCATAAACTAGAGGATCAATTTTTATGTAATATACATTACTGAGTGCCTATTATATGTAAGCCATTGTTTTAGATGCTGGGAATATAGCAATGAACTAAGACACAAAATAACTACACATATGGAGTTTAAATTCTGAACTTTTATAAAGGCAGAGCATCATGTTATGCAAAGTTGCTTGCATAATCAGGTAATAGCAAATCAAAGCAAATGTGATAAACAAAATCAAATAATTAAAAACATGGAATAAAAGGATAATATGAAGATTAATAATGAAGAAGAGACTTTAAAAATATAGTCATAAATATTATCAGTTTGATGTAGAGCTGAGTAGTAATATCTTTCAAAACTGAATTTGAGAGGATGGCTGTGAAACATCATTTGTTTCTCAATGATAACACCAAGGGAAATATTATTAGTAAATTAGTTTAAAACCTATCCATTATTAGTCATTAACATAACCATAACTGAAGTTTGAACATATGGAATAAAATGTTCGGGAAACTATAAAGTGATTCAATCAGGGTACAGCTTTGGATTCTAAAAGAATGCCATAGCAATTCTGCTAAAATTATTTTATTAAATCCATGTCTAATTTCTGAAGAACCATTAAATATGTGATTGATGAGAGCCAAGGGTTTACTGTGTCTTTTTGGCTATAGTGATTTGCAATAAAATTTTCTGAAAAAAACATAAAATTGAATAGCATATTTGATATAAGAACTAAGGAAATGCAGTAGACTATGTCATTGAAAACTATACTAGCCTGTTTTGGGTTATAAGAAGGGAAACCCTAATGTTAGTTGAAATGATCACCCTAAAATTTAACCCTCCGATACTAATTTTCAATATGAACTTAAGAATATTTTAGAAGGCATGCTTCAAATTCATTTAGAAATTTAACTACTTTTAAATTAATATTTGTTATTTAGTATGTGTACTATGCTAATTTTATTACATAAATTATTTTATTTAATCCATGAAGCAACCCCATAAGGTAAAATACTACCTACTACCATCATCCCAACTTCGTAGATAGGAAACTGAAGCTTAGGGAGGTAATGTATACTCATTGTTTTACAGCTGGTATGAGATAGGTGGCACTTGGAATCAGGCACAACTAGTTTCAAAGCTCATGCTCATCAACACTGCACAACTCTGGTCAAAAATTAATCTGTCATATAGGGACTTTAAAGTAGAAGGGCTTGTAAAAATTTGTTCCTGTAAAAAATGAATGTTTCAGAAATAAGCCCTAAAAAAACCAAATGTTTCAGTATCAGTAGCTTTCCTTAGGAAGTTAAGGAAATAATAGAGGGTATCACAGAATGTAGTTGGTTGGCTACCTTAGTTTCCTGTCTTAACTCAGAATTCCTTAAATGCTATTTTCCATTTAGGGGGATGAGTATCTTTTATGCCTTTAAGGCTTCAATATATTTGGTTAACTTTTTAGTATAGAATTACAAGGCTAAGCTAATTGTAAAAGCACAAGGATAAAATAAAGCTAATGAGAAAACTGAATCATCACTGTTATTGCACTTGCACAAAAATAATCTGAGCAGTGCTTTAAGTTAGAGAAAGAAAATTAATAATATATATGGATATACTGCTGTGACAAAATTGAATGGTAAACACAGCATTAAAACACAATAAAAGCAAAGACATATAATAGAAAGTTTGAGGTCCAAATTAGGGAATTTAGAACAAATTGTATTTAGCTTTAAAATAACTTAGAAAGGCTTATTAATGTAAAAAAACAAAAATACTGAATTGAACCTTATAACTTCTGGGGATAATTATTTAGTGCTTGTTGCTATTTTGTAAATGCAGTTAAATGGAAATGTTTTTAAATTTAAGGCAAAAGGTTAATGAAAAATGGGGAAATGAGTTAAATTCTAGATTAAAATGAATATATTCAGAGAATGATCTTACAAGTACTTTTATTGTTCTGAAAAATGATTTATAAGAGTCTGGGAATAGACTAGTGCAGATCCATCAATAGTACATTATCAGCAAAGGATGCTTTTCAACATGGCATAGAAGATTAGGAAAGGACACACGGAAAGTTAAAGAAGATATTCAGAAGAATAACAGGAGAGTAGATTTATACGGTAACTTCCATAAAAGTAACGACTTTGAAGTACCTTTAAAAAGGAGAAAAGTAACAAGTCAACTGTTTTTCATTTGCATTTAAAGTAACTGAATCAAAGCCCCAGCATAGGAAATAGCAGTGTCTCCACTACACTGTTAAATTAGACTTGCTAAGTAACTGGAAATGGAAGTTTTAGAGGCCATTCAAAGTATACGTGGGCATCTTTCTTATCCACCTCCTGAACCATAGCAAACCAACATAGTGTCAGTAAAATACAAAACTCGATCAATTTGTTGGAACTGATGGAAAAAATTATTACCATTTTCTTTCAGTTGCAGTGGATCCAGGATCTTGTTTGGAAACACACTTGGGCTGTGTGAACTTACTTCTGATACTGAGCTCTCATTCAGTCCAAGTAGGATGGACTGTCTGGAAGGCAGCAGTATGGCTGGAGAGGCTTGTTGCTCTCAGTAGTAGTGAGTGAGCCCGTTTGTAGAATGTAGACTATGGTGATTTTATGATGAGATGGTATCATCAGAACGATTGAAAAATCATTTCAGTGCTGAAGCACATAAGGATCCAGGTTACAAATTCAAGGAATAGAAGCTTCTTTTCTACAGTGAAATGACTTTCTATTTAGGATTCTTTCTCAGAGTCCCTTGCCAGCCCCTGTGCAGTGCAAAACTCCAGGCAGAATCTACACATAGAGAACGTTACGTACAGTGTCTCCTGGAGCTGTGCAATGCTGTCCCCTGCCATCCTGTCAGGATGGAGGAAATAAAGTCAGCCAGTTTGGGACTTCTAGCTCCATACCCCTTTCCTCCTGAGGTTGTATCTAAATGCCAGGGTAGAGTGGTGGTTACCCATCAGATTTTTTATGCCATTTGCCCATGTTCACATCTCTGAAATACCATCTGGGTGTTCTTTGCTCAATGGTCCCTGCCAGTCACTGGCAAGTGGAAAATTCTGTGACGGAGACTGTCTAAGTCCCTCTGCCAGAGGTAGGGGTGGGAGTAATGCCTATAATTATGAACTGGCTCATTTACCTCTGGTCAATAAGAAGTTTTTTTCTCCTATTAAGACTCTCAAGGTTTTCCATCAAAAGACATTGCATGACTAGTTTCATTTCTATGGAATCTGGCAAGGGCATTTGTCAGCAACTGCTGGTAGCTTAAGTAGAAGTTGATCATTTGACTCCAAAAGTATTAAATTATTCTTCTCATCCTGGTTCAGCAATTATTTTGAAACAAATAATTCCTAAAAATTCTTTCAAATAGTTCTATTGATTCATGATTCTCAGTTATCCAAAGCCATTAACCATTAAGATGTTAATACTTGAATGTAGACAATTATTAGTACACAGGGGGTTGCTCTATTGCTGGCCTCAAAGAACTTTTACTCTAATGAGAAGAGTGGTTCTCAGACCCTGAAGCATCCTGTATGTACATTAACTGTGATTAAATCAAAATATCTCTTGCTCAGCAGACCTGAACAGTGCTATAATAAGTAACAAGGTCTAAATAGAGAGCTGGGTTTAGATGTAAGATCTATATTCCAAAGCCCCAATAAACAACAACAAAAGTAAAATGAAGATTGCCTGCAAAAATTCACAAACAGGAAATTGAGGAGTCTTAGGAAATTTTGTCTGTAGAAATATCAGAGGGACTAAATCTTCTAGGGCCTATGTCAATGCTAAAGAATTAGAAATAAATCATTGAAAAATTGGAAATCATTGAAATGTTTTAAGGGAGTGAAATAGATATGAGTTTTAGGTTAACTAAACTGCTGGCAAGTGAAAATGGATTTGAGAAGGCAAAACCGGTAGAGCAGAAGTAGGAAGGTCTTAACTGAGGCAGTGGGATGGAGAGAGATCACTAGTTAGACTAGTTATTTGCAGCTGGCAAAGCAGGTGGCAGAGGAAATTACAAAGGTAGAGACAAGCACTGCATTCTGGAATTCTTCATGCATGACGTTCCTGTCTCCTCAACCAGATCATAAACCAACTTGAGGTCACAGGATATGATGTCTATTTCTTTTTTATCCTCCACAGATTCTGGTAGAGGCTGGACACATAGTTAGTGCTTAATAAACATTTTTCATTTGTTTTGACTGATTACCCCAGAATAAAATCTCTATAAGCCAGTATTTATTTTGACTTGCCCCAGTATATTGTGTGTCAGCCTATAAGACATTCTTCCTGACATGGTGTTGGCAATTACTGGGAGCTTTGCAAAATCCAGCCCTCTTTATTATAACATCAAAAAACCTGACTTGATAATTGCTATTGATGTCAATAAAGTTTATGTATTTTACACAATCATTAAGTCACTGAGATGCTAATCAACATTAATACTAAACCTAACTTATGACCAATTTTTTATTGCTGTTTTATGGACTCATGTTCTCCATGAAAGCAAGGAAAATACTGCACATAACTTCATGGCCCCGCATCTCAGCATAAGAAAAATAGCCAAATCTGTTGAGCCCCAAATGTAGCATTTCACTGTAATTGTATTGGCCTATGTCATCAATGTATAT
Organism: Cabassous unicinctus; assembly: GCA_029593785.1. Taxonomy (NCBI): domain Eukaryota; kingdom Metazoa; phylum Chordata; class Mammalia; order Cingulata; family Chlamyphoridae; genus Cabassous; species Cabassous unicinctus. The sequence goes on from JAQZBX010004870.1 coordinate 43,280, forward strand.
ATATATATATAATGTCTTTCATCCACCTACATAGGTAATTAAATGACTACTGTTACTACTACCATGCACTGTTCTCAGTAGTTTAAAAAAGTCTAATTATAGCAATAATATATATACACATACCTACATATATTCATTATAAGACAACAGAGGCTATTAAGTTTCTTGTTTTTGACTAAATTATGTATCACCTCAATGTGGTGACATTCTTTATGTTATGCTCATTTTTAATTAACAGTTTAAAGCACACATACACTCATATGGAAAACTTTTTCTTAATATATACCATTTGATAGGTCAAATCCTTCAAAACATGTAACCAAAGTGAGTAAATAGTAGAGGGATCCTTGGAGGTAAAAAAAAAAAAAAAAAAATTAGGACCTCAGACACAGCGTAATGCAGACTTGTACGAGTTCATGCTAATCATAGAATAAGCTGCAGAGAATTCCTTAGCTGGTATTCATTAAGCAACAACCATGTGCTGGGCACTGATTTGGGCCCAGAATACATCAATGAACAGAACAAAAGCAGATCCCTTTCTGGAGCTTACATTCTGGTAAGAATGAGATTTTACACAATACTGACAAAAGACAATTTATAATATTGTGCTGGATTGCAGAGTTAAGAAGTATCGAGGTGCTAGAGAAGGGAAGTATCTCAATAAGATTAAAAATGGTTACAGAAATCAGAAATCAATAGGACTTTTGGGGTAGCCATTATAGATACTGTAGCCGTTGGGCAGTTTGATGTAATTATGAATTCCAAAAATAGATATTGAATCATGCTTGTAAACTGGTCTGCTAATCTGGGCATGATTAAGTTATGATTAGGGCATTAACTGGGTCACGTCAGTAGGGTGTTGATCCCCACCCCTTGGTGGGTGGGGGAATCAAATATAAAAGACAAGGCAAAAGACAGAGTAGTTTTGATATTGGAGCTCTGGTGAGGAAGGAGAGAAGGCCCTGGGATAGAGATGAGCCATTCGCCTGAGAGTTCACAGCTGGCCTTGTGGAGAGAAGCAAAGCCTAGAGAGCCTCATAGTCTACAGGTGACCTCATGGAGGAACCAGAGGAGCTAAGCCTGGAGAGAGAAGCAGCCCCAGGAAGAGAGGAACCCAAGAAGCCTGAACCCTGGCAAACGTCAGCAGCTGCCTTGCTCCAACACGTGGCAATGGACTTTGGTGAGAGAAGAAACTTATGCTTTATGGCCCAGTAACTGTAAGCTTCTACCCCAAATAAATACCCTTTATACAGACCAATTGCCTTCTGGTATTTTGCATCAGCACCCCTTTGGCTGACTAATACAGATACCCTGCTTTTTAAAGAAGTTTTATGCAAAGCCTGTTTCCTTTTCTCACTAGCAGTTTCTCTTTCTTGATGTGAAGACCCTTTGTAAGGCAGGGCACTTCTCATTTCCAGAGAATTATATCATTCCTCTGGTGACCGAGGTTATTTGGTAGGTGGTCTATTTTATCCCGCTCTGTTCCACCTAAGTACAATTGTGCTGTGTGCTGTGTGCTACTTATTGATTAGTTGTACCATGGAAAGGACAGGAAATGTTATATATTGATGACCTGTGGGGGGGTTTGCACCTTTTAAACTATCAGATTTTGCTTCTTTTAGGAAAAACTATCAAGTAAAAGGTCTATTGGATATTTTCCTTCTGAAATCTAGTCCTTCCAAAGAAAACAAAGTCAAAACGGCAGGCAATTTATGCCTCTTTAGCAAAAACATTGTAACATCTAGACTTCTATAACATTTGGCAGCTGATTCCGTTTTATCTGGATGATTTATTAGTCAGCCAAAGAGGTGCTGATGCAAAGTACCAGAAACCTGTTGGCTTTTATAAAGGGTATTTATTTGGGGTAAAAGCTTATAGTTACAAGGCCCTAAAGAGTCCAACTCAAGGCTGCTTTCTCACCAAAGTCTGTTGCCATGTGTTGAAGCAAGATGGCGGGTAACCTCTGCCTAGTCTCTTCTTCCTCTTAAGGCTCTGTGGGCCCAGCTGCTTCTGATATCTGTAGGCTGGCATAGGGCTCATGTCTCAGGACTTCCTATATCAGTCTGGCATAGGGCTCCTTCCTTTCTAGGCCTTATCAGCTACTCAGCTGCTCTGTTCTCTTCAGCTACAAACTATCAGGCAAAATGACTCATCCTTCCCTGGGGCCCCAGGATTGAACTTGACAGAGCTATCTCCTCTTCCATGTGTCTTCTTGAGTGAGTGTCCATTTATATCAGCCTGCCAAAGGGGCGGGGACTCAACCCTGAGTCACTCCCTACTGATGTGGTCAATCAAAACCCTAATCTTAACAGGTGTGTTAGTCAGACAAAGGGGTGCTGATGCAAAATACCAGAAATGGGTTGGTCTTTATGAAGGGTATTTATTTGGGGTAGAAGTCCACAGTTACCAGGCCATAAAGCGTAAGTTTCTTCCCTCACCAAGGTCTGTTGCCACGTGTTGGAGCAAGACAGCTGCTGATGTTTGCCAGGGTTCAGGCTTCTTGGGTTCCTCTCTTCCTGGGGCTGCTTTTCTCTCCAGGCTTAGCTCCTCTGTTTCCTCCACAAGGTCAACTGTAGACTATGTGGCTCTCTAGGCTTTGCGTCTCTCCACAAGGCCAGCTGTAGACTATCAGGTGAATGGCTTGTCTCTATCCTGGAGCCTTCCCTCCTTCCTCACAACCAAGCTCTCTTACTTCCTGGGGCTCCAACTCAAGGCTCCAACTCAAGACTCCAACATCAAAACTGCTCCAACACTGTCCTTTGTCGTGTCTTTTATCTTCCATTCCCCACCCACCAAGGGGTGGGGATCAACGCCCTACTAACTTGGCCCAGTCAATGCCCTAATCATAACTTAATCATGCCCAGATTAACAGATCAGCTTACAAGCATTATTCAATATCTATTTTTGGGATTCATAATTACATCAAACTGCCAAACCACTACAACAGGTAATTTAATCAAAGACATCTCAGGTGAATCTAATACAATCAAAGGGGCTCACACCCAAAGGAACAGACTAGTTTACAAAAATAATCTCTCTTTTCATAAATAATCTCAAAATAAATAATTTCATAAATAATCTCAAACTGCTACAGATGACTAAAAATATTTTAAAATAAAATCTAGTACCTTTGAAATACTTATAGAAATTCTGAAATGTTTGTTAGACAACAGTTATATACATTAAGTTACATATATTAACAATGAAAACGGAAGTGGTAAATTGAAGCATTCTTGATATTTCATGCATTTTGTAGCAATATTTGACCAGCAGGACTAAAATCACATGTCTATATGAAATCACTTTATCAGGCTATTTTTAAATTATTCTCATTTGTTACCTCCATGGACATAACTTTAAAACAAATAGAACTAATTGCATGCACATAGTATTAATTTTTAATCACCCTGGTATCTTATTATCTATGAATATTTTGTAGGATTTGTTTTGTTTTGTATTTGTTTTGTTTTTCGAATTTTGCCTCTGAAAAACATCAAAATAATGAAGAAAATGCATTCTAAAATATTATTTTGGGTTTGGACTTGGTCACAAATGGACTCAAATTATTTAGGGAGCTGTTTTAGTTTGCCAAAGGGCTGCCAATGCAAAATACCAGAAATCTGTAGGCTTTTATATAGGGGATTTATATGGGATAAAAGCTTACAGTTCCAAGACCATAAGAAGTCCAACTCAAGGCACCATAAGAGGTGCTTTCTACCAAAGTCAGCTGCCACATGTTGAAGCAAGATGGCAAGAAATCTCTGCCTTCCCCTCCAAGCTTCCTCTCTCAGGTTCTGCTGCTTTGCTTTCTTCCGGATTTCAGATCAAACTGGCATAGGGCTTGTCTCTTTCTGGGCCTCTTATATCAGTCTCAGCTGTTCTGCTCCCTTCCCAAGTTCAGCTGTAAGCTATTAGGCAAATGGCTCATCTCTCTCCCGGGCCTCAGCTGTTTGAACCTCTCCTTTCTGTCACATGGCAGGATCAAAAATGGCAGAGTTCTCTTTTCCTGTGCCTGTGAGTCTTTCTTTGTATTTCCATTTACATCAGATCTAGCAAGCAGGGACTCAAACTGAGTCATGCCTCACTGACATAGACCAATAAAAAACCCTACAGCACTCTTAGGTAATCTAATCAAAGGCCCCTCAACTGAATTTAATGCAATCAAAGGGTATCACACCCAGAGGATTCATAAAATAACCTCAAACTGCCGCAGGAGCTATCTGAATTTTTCAATTTTGTATAAGCATATATGTAGTTAATTTCAAGATTTTTCTATATGTACATGTTCTACCCATCTAATAGTGTCAATATTTTTGCAACAGATTATGAAAAAAACAAATGAATTATAAAATGATTTAATTTAAAATGGAAAAAAATGAAAGAGAGAGGAGTTGTCTATTTAGCCTATATAATTAAAGGGTAGTTTATGTGATAGGTGGAGAAACATTTTTCCCAGAGGGCTGGGGTCAGGTGACTATTCTGACAAGACTTCTCCCCAACCAGTAGTTGTAGGAAACCAGAGTGTACTTCTCAGAGTTCTGCATAGGAAGGCTGAGGAAGAACCAATACAATGAAGGAACATCATGCAATGCATTATCTAATACCTCTTCTGCAATGTCTAAATCTTCAATAAAGAACATCATGCTTGGTTTAGTAATTATCTTTATTTGAGAAAACTGATACTGAAACAAGAAGGCAAGAGAAAGGACAATGAAACAGTAGTGAAGGAAGGATGAATTAGTAGAGCATAGGGCATGTCATAGTAGTGTTTGGGTCAAATTCAACAAGAGAGTGATTGGCTCCATTTGACCAAACTTCAGCTATATTGATCGGCAGCCACCTTTATTCTTACCTTAGCTTTCTTCTTGCCTTTGTGACTTGAGTTATCTTTTCTTCTCAAAACCTTTTCAGATGATCTGCTTCATAAAAATGATGCTTACAGCAGCCATCCAGGTAGTTAAAATTCTTTATTGCTGTTCTACGGTGCTTCTTCGTCAAGTTTCTTATTTGTTTTAGCAAAGCTGGGTCCATGTATTCTATCTCAGCTTTCTGTAGCACACTGGTGTATGGATGACAGTAATAACAAATGACTTTACATTTTTACCAGTATTATTATTCTAATCTCCCTAGATGTAATTTTTTTCCCCCTGAACCTCTTTAGGGACCAGAGTTTATAGTTCAGCAGGGTACACTTTGGAAACACTGTCCAACAAAAGACACACTCTAGGCTTTTTTATCTTCTTAAATCATATGTATAAAAGCCAAAAGTTGGTCATTGGAAATATTCATTTTCCTTTTTGTATGTCGTACATTCAGTTGGGGCTTATTAAAAAGGGGAGCATTCTGTTGCTTCACCGCAGCTGCATGTGCCAGCAACACCCCAAAAAGCAAACTTCAGCATAAAGTAACTGATCAACCAACACTCCAATGCACATCTCCCCCAAGTAAATTCTTCTGACAGTATTCCAGGTAGGTGAACATCTGGGAAAAATGGAGGAAAAGAACGGCTAAGGATATAATAAAATTTGATTTAATTTTCCTTGCCCTTTATCTACAATTCTGCTGATCAAAAAAAAAAATCATCAAAATATTTAAAGCTAAGGAAATCATTTTCTTATAATTATATACTAGGGGGTTTGGAGTCAGAACACAGTGGCAGAATTGGAGACATTGTTAGGACATTTCTTTAATAATAGTGTCACATTCAATCTTAGAGACTACAAATCCAGCCAGGCAGGTATAGTCAATTTCTCCAGGTGGTTGTAGACAGGCACAAAATAAGTATATTGGTTGCTTTGTGTACAGTCCCCAAAAGTCTCTCCCCCATTCTCCTTTTTCTTTATGGGATATATTCCTTTCTTCATTTAAAGGCTCCCTCCCAGCATCTATTCCTGTAAGAAACACTGTCTTCAATGTTCCATTATATATTCTTGTCCCTGCCTATTCTATGATATGAGTAACAGTTTCTCTCATGAATGAAATAAAATGCAACACAAAAACATGTTTAAATCCTGCCATTCATTTCACATTGGGTGGGTCTAATTAAATGGATATAAAGAGATAAGAGATAGATTGAGCTAAGGTTCTCAGTGCTTTCCGTGCAAGCTACTTGGCTAAGATTAAATTCTGGCTTCAGCTTTGGCTTCACAGCCCTTTCTGGGTTTTAGGCAGGCTGCTTCCTCCTTCATTGTGCAATATATTTTCATGGTGGATCCACTGTAGAGGTCCCTAATCTTTAACTTAATAGGGTGACTTTTTAATGCCTAGGGATCTTGAGACCAAAAAAGTTTGTTTTAGTGGAAACCATATTGGGGAAGACTGGGAAAATGTGACACTGAAAGAGAAATGCTGAATTAGAATGCATAGAGTTCGGGAAAAGGATGGGAGCAGAGATGAGTAAGCCCTGGAGCATGGGAGGAAGCCAAAGGCCAACTACTCACTCTAGAACTTATGACAGCAGGAAGCAAAGAAAGCAGAAACAAAGTGGTGACAGCTGACTCAGCAACAAGCCAGATTGCTATAGGAGTCTTGATTTCCTTGGCATTTTACTTCCCTCTCTTCATGATGCAGAAACATCAGGATATATGCATAGATATTTTTAAAGATTTAATTTAAGGAATTGGCTCACATAGCTGTGGGGGCTGGCAAATTTGAAATTTTAGGGCATGTTGGCAGGCTGGAAACTCTGACAAAAGTTGATGTTGCAGTTTTGAGCCAGAATTTCTTCAATTCTGGGAAACATCAGTTTTTTCTGCTCTTAAGGATTCAACTAATTGGATGAGGCCCACCCACATTATCAAGAGTAATCTCCTTTAGTTAAAGTAGAGGAAAAACAACATGTACCAATAAACCCCTCTCAGATGGAGGGGTAGGACTTGTGATTTTAGGGGTTTACAAGACATTCTGTGTGATTGAAACCCAAGTACCTAATCGTGTGTGCCTGGTGCAATGGAAGAATGCAGGATAAGACACAATTTAGAGAAACAAAGTTTGAGATATAATCAGGGACTGGTCATAAATCCCTTTTAAAAAGTATAATAATTTGGACATTATCCAGAGGGCAATGGGGACCTGTTGGAGGATTTTAATCAAGAAGTGACACGATTAGATTTGGGTTTGGCATAGAGAAAGGATCAGAATGAAATGAAATTTATCTATTATTCATTAAGATATTGAAATTGGTTGGGGAGCATTTTCAGACAAGGGACGCGACATCTCTTCATTCACTCAAAAAAATTTAAGAGAGATTTAATTCTTGTTTTGTCGCTTAGAAAAACTTTAAGACAAAAAATTAATCACTGAGAAAGAGCAACCTTGTTTGTGCATACATAGTATATTAATACTTCACAGATTCGAGAATTATTTTTATAACAATTTCTTTTGCTCATAAATCTCCAGGCACACAAACCTTCTATCACTACAACAACAATTATCATTCCATCTGGATTTGTCCTCAAATGAAAACAAAACTATCAAGGGAAATCAACATTTTTCTTCTTTCAGTCTCATCTGAAATGAAAATGACTTCTTATAAAGGCTTGTGGTAGTAACTCGTCAAGACATGACCAACACCTCCCATCCTGAAGCCTTTCCTAGGTTGTAAAGACTGAACACATTTCAGCCTGTCTGACACTGAGCCTTGAGACATAGCTTAGGGGCCCTCAACTGATAACGGTGATCATTCACCACATTTGGGTTGTGAAATGCTCTGGTTTCCTTCACAGGGCAATTTTTTTCCTGCTGGAAAGTTTTTATGAGTAGGCTAGTGATAAAAACAAATGCAAGGCATTGACATTATGAGTTTGCAGGTTGGTGCTTTTCTCTTCCTAAAACCAGTCTCAGAGTCAGAGTTTTGGCTCTGCTTCCTTAGGGGAATTGTTCAGAGCACAGAAATATCACACAATTTAACACAGCTAGCACTCTGGCCTCAAGAGAAACCAGAAAAAGATTGGAGAAGATGAACAATAGGTAGGTCAAACATAGGCTAAGAAAGGGGACTGCAGAATAGAGAGTCTTGTTTTAAGTTTAGGGATTTTTTTTTCAATCCCTCAAGGTTTCTTTTTCACATTCAGCCAAATTCATATTAGAATTCTAAAAAAGTATTATTTGGCTATTAGTCTTCACAAGGCTATATCTAATATAGTTTTCTAAATGCTTTTCTAGTTTATTATCTCCTAATATTTTTCATTTTCTTTTAAGATGCATAGTACAATATATTGTCTTTTGGCAGCTGAGAAAACTGAGGTACAAAAATATTAAATAACTTGAATGATGTCATATAATTAATAGCAGAGCAAGGATAAACACTGAGTTCAACTCCCAAATCCTAGCGTCTTCCCACTCAGTGGTGATCAAAACAGATTTAGATATAACCATTAAATTCCACAAATAATTAAAAACAATAAGTTACTTGAACATCACCCCCCCACACCTTTTTTTTTTTTTTTTTTGCAGCTTGAGCAAATACTAGCAAAGACAAAGAAAATACTAGAATAAGAGTAGATTTGATTCAGAGGAAATTTCTTATCAACACCCTGTCTTGGAGTTTTCGCTTTTTCTCTCCTTCTCTGTCTAAACACAAGTTCCCTGTTGTTTTTCGTATTTATTTCTTTGTTTTAAGAAGTGAAAGCAGAAGATTGAAAGGAATGGACATGGGAATCTCAAATACTCATTCATTTAACTCATATATGAGAGTGTCAAATGCATTCACAGCATTGCAGAAGATTATGAAGAGGGGAAACAAGTTTAACAGAGTGCTTGCCTCAATGGGTTTTACTGCATTCCCACAGTGCTTACTGAAAAGGGCACTATTGACAGTATTCAAGAAAATAAATAAAACAGACAAAATTCCCACATTAGAGAAGCTTTACAATCTAGCTCAAGAAACAAAATACACATGCTTGAAATAGCTAAGAACAGTGCAAGGTAATATGTGATTAAGAGTAAAAATAGGTAGGTCTTGATTAAAGTTTTTTACTAAAAATATCAGAAAATCACTTCAAGCCACTAAGTAAAAAAGGAATTAGAAGGATTCTAGGATATCACTGCCAGAGGCAAGATATGCAGCAAAACATCACAAGAGACTGAAACAACAAACTGGAAAATGGCCTTCAAATCTCATCACTGAATTCCTCTGTTTATCTGCTTTCTTCTTTTCCTTCCTTTTCTGTAGATAGGATTTGTTGTGTACATGGCTTTCCAAAATTACATGTTTGCAATTCAAGTAATCAGGCCACAGAGAGTGTCTCTGTGTACCAATTCTAGTACTGGGAGAGATTCTGATTGGTTCATCCTGGGACAGGTCATTACCCCTGATTCAGTCAGCTCTGGCTGGGTGGGAGAGTCCTGTATACAAAATAATTGCTGGGTCAAATTGGGGGAGACAATTCTAAGAAAAATTGTCACATTCTGACAGGATATCTTGTAAATTGTGTTTTCTAGAGAGACTAGGAATCTAGAGAAATTCAGAAAAAAGAGCAAGTTATGGGCTGAGATGAGTTGCTGGAAGGGGTTGGGAAACAACATGAAGAATCGATAATACTTAGGAGAAAGAGGATGGGGGTCAAGGAAGAAGTACAGATGGAGCAAGAAAACTGGCACAAAGGTGGGGATGAGTCGGGTATATTTGAGGAACAGTGGGCAGATTGGTCTTCCTTGAGCTGAGGGTACATGCTGTGGAGTTTGGGGAAAATAGTTTAATTGAACATCTTGGCAGAGGGGTTACATGGAAGGGCAGACTTTGGAGACTTTTGAGTTTATGTGGGGATACATTAGAGGCGGGTGTCTAGTTTCTGCTTCAAGTTATAAAGGTAGCTTTAGAGGTTTTCAGCAATAGAGAACTTCTCTTACTTTATGAGAATAGTTGAGTTTATCCAGGGATGTATTTTAAGAATGAGTAGGTAATGGATGGTAGTGATGGTAGCACAACATTGTGAACATAATAACATCAGTGAATTATATAATTGAATGTGATTAAAAGGGAAAATTTTAGTTTGGGTATATGTTACTAGAATGAAATTTTTTAAAAAAAACAACATGACTGTACAACACAAACAATGAACCATAATGTGAACAATGGATTATAGTTAATCATATGGTTATAATAATAATAGGGATATGGTTACTTTATTTTTTAAAAAGTAACTTTATTTCAAATTATGGTAACTTTATATGATTCTAGGATAAAGAAGCCTTTAGGTGGATATGCCAGTAGCAGTGATTGGGAGAAGAAAACTCTTAAGGACAAAGTTATGAAAATGGCAGCAGAGCTTCAGTGGTCAGTTTTGGCAAAGAATAGCCACAGCTGCTCCTGGGTGAGAGATGATGACAAAGGGGTAGATGAAATGTGAAATCAATAAGCTAGTTTCTCTGTCCCTAAGCTGCTTCTTTCATCAATAGACAATAATATCCCCCCTATAGGTTACTGTGAGCCCACGAAGGTACTGTATATAACTACCTAGAAGCACTGCATTAATGGAGGCTATAAATGGCATTACAATGCAATAGGCCCAAGACAAGGTTCTGACCAACATTCCTTAAACTTCCCCCTCACTCCTTGTATCTCTTACAGTTAGACGGGGTCATTAGCAGTTAGCAGAACTACGTGAATCATTCTGGACAGCAGGCTTGAGCAGAGGTGATGCAAGTTCCTCTGAGACAAAAGAATGAAGAGCCAGCGTGTGACTCACCAGCTGTCTTCTCCCTGTTCAGCAAGTGACAACGTCCCAAGAGGTGGAGGGACCGTCAGCCTGGGTGGAGCAGAGCTCCCCTCCCTACCTTCTCTGATCAGCATTGGTCGTATAGCATGACTTTCTTGTGTTTTGTCACTAATTTAAGGGTTACTTTGTTAAGTCTACATAAACTAGCCTATCCTGACTCCCACCAAGCTAACCGCAGTTTCACATTCCATATATAAAGTTTTTAAGATTCCATGTTAAGTAAGTCCTTAGTTATAAGGTATCGTTATTGAACCCTGGGAATTCTCTGTAAAAGTTCAATTTACTTCACTTAAATTTCCTTCAAGATGATTTACAAACTATTGTTTGAGCATCAACCATGTACACTGTGCTGGGAGCTTAGGACACAAAGCTAATAATAATAATAACAATAATGAACATTTATTGAACCATCCTTATTCCAGGTATAAATTAGCCTCACAACAAAATTTTGAGTTATATTCTTCAATTAACTACATTTTAGAAACGAGAGAATTGCAGCCCAGAGAGGCTAATTACTTCACCAAAAACGACAAGCTAATGCGCAGAAAAGCCAGGATTTTAAATTAGGTGCTACCATTCATAGTTTAACTGCTATGATATACTTTCTCTTTCACAGTGGTCTCTACCCTGGAGGGTTCACAGGACCTGGAAAAGATTCTGAAATTCTAGACCATGGATAGGGTGCTTCAGAATTATCTGAGGAACTTATCTAAAAATAGTGAGCCCTTCCCAGACTCACTGAATCAGAATCTCTGTAGTCAGGCCTGCTGATTCTGACAACCAGGTTGGGAACCACTGGCTCAGAGGAATAAAGGCATTTAAATAATTTTAATGTATAATATGATAAAGGAAAAGAGAGAATCATTGAAAAGTCCAGAGGAAGCACATATATAAGAGCAATTAATTCTGCTTCTGGAACTTTAGGTGAACTTGTAGTTAAAGAAGAGGTAACAGTTTGACAAAAGAGAAATGGGTAAAAGAAAATTCAGGATATAGAATGAACAAAGATAACAAGGAATTCTCAGCCCACTTACCCTCTAATGTTGGGGTTTTACGTGGTTTAATGGAGACGCCCTACTCTTTCCTCCCTGTATTCTCTCCCTAAGTGACCTCAGTTACTGCCAAGGCACGAAATCCTATTTTATATTGATGACTTCCAGATTTATACTTAAGCCCAGAGTCTCCTCCAAGATCAGGGCTTTTCTAGGAATTGCTTGTTTATCTTCCCTCAGATATTTTACAAGCTTTGCAAACTTAACACATCTGAAATTCTTGATTTCTTACAAAAATTAGTTCTCTAAAACTTGCCCATTTCAGTGAATGACACTGATCCAGTTACCTATTGCTGCATAACAAAGTACCCCCAAAACTAGAGACTTAAAACAATAGTTTATTACAATTATATCTCAAGACTTTGCTGGTCAGGAATCTGAGCAGTACACAGTGAAGACTGCCCATCTCTATTCCACAATAAGAGATAATGCTAATAGCTGGGACTCAGAAGAGCTTAGGGTTGGATTGGCATCCCTCTCTCAAACTCTCTCTTTCTCTCCACTCATGGTAGCTCAACCTGGCTAGCTTAGGCTTTCTTACAGCATGGCTGCTTCAGGGTAGGCAAACTTTTCACCTTTTACCAGGCAGCTCAGGGCCCAAAGAGCAATCGCCCCAGAAACCTGGACAAACCTTTTTAAAAAAACCTAGCCTAAGTAGTTCTGAAATGGCCTGTCTGCTGTATTTCATGGTAAATCCAGTTTAGCCCAGATGCAAAGTGTGTGTGTGTGTGTGTGGCAGTTGGGGGGTGTGTGTGTCATAGCCCATCGCTCAATGAAAGAATAGCAGAGAATTTGTAGTCAGATTTAATCTACCAAGGATATAGTTGCTCAAGTCTGAAATCTGGGAGCTGTTGTTTCTCTTTGACTTCTCTTTTGCTGTTACTATTTCTGCAACCTATCCTAAATCATAACTATGTCCTCTGCCACCACCATAGTCCAAATTCTCAGCATCTCTTGTCTACAAATGCTTCTTAACTGTTTTCACAGCTATCTTTCTGGCTCTTCTATAATGTGTTCTCCACCCAGAAATCAGAGTGTGATCCCATGACTTCCCTGATGAAACACCCTAGGCCTTCCCATTACATTGAGATGGAAATACAAATTCCTCTACATGACCTCAAGGCCCTGCCTGACCTGTCCACTGCTTAACTCTCCAATCTTATCTCAAACTGCTTTACCCCTAACTCATTATACTCAAGACACACTGGTCTTCTGAGAGCCCTGAGGGCAGTGATTGCCAACTGGGGAAGATTTTGTCTCCCACAGGATGTTTGGCGATGTCTGAAGACGTTTTTAGTTGTCTCAACTGGGGGCTTGCTACTGATAATGGATGCTCCTAAACATACTCCAATGGCATGTACAGCCCCCCACAACGAAGGCTGATTCTGAGGAAGGATGAGCTATTTCTATTTTTCAACCAAAGTGGTGCCACCAGGTGGCAGTAGTGCAAACGTGATACGGACTTGGCTCCAGCAGCTTTAAATTTCCATGATTCTTTATACACTTTAAAAGTTGTAGTGACTTTTCACTATTTTAAAATTTTCATATAAATTGAGCCTTTGCCATTATTTTCATACCACAATATTTCAAAATTGCATAATTTGAAATCATATAAAATGTGACTATATTGTATCTCATTTCCAGTCTTTCTACTTTGCGAAGTGGTGAAATATTCCCTCTCTCTCGCTCTGTCTGTTTTAGGGAGGTCTCAGGACATATTAAGAATGGCTCTACTCACTTGTCAGTGGTCAGCAACTCCCTGCCCCTCTACATCTTGCTCTGAGGCCTGATGACCATGGCTGCTATGGAATCCGATGTGACATCAGTCTCCAAAGATTGATGGTGGCTCTGGCATTGGTATTTAGTCTGCTGCTCAATTCACTTTTCCCCTACTCTCCTTTAGTTCTTGCCACCACAAACGTAGACTCCAGTGTTGTCCTTAGCCCTGAAGTGAATTTATCAGATTCTGAACAGCATGGAAACTTTGGTCAACCCTTAGATAAAGACTAAGTTATTCTTCCAACAAACAGGATTTGCTGGATTTCACTCTCCAACTGCCCCTCCACACCTGCACGGAAAGGTCTCTACAAAGGGAAGTAACCAGCCATCTCTACTTTAACACTTTTTCTGGGCCAGTTTGGGGAGGAAGCACACACACATGCACACACACACACAAACCAACCGGTACCGTGATTTTGAGTTGTATTTGGCCCATTGATGAAAACACAAGAGAGCAAGCAACATCTAATTAATATTTGCCATTGCCATTCTGCTTTTGGATATAACCAGTGCTATTTTGAGCTCAGATTCCCTGTAGGTCTGATTGATGGAACCCTGACAGCTGTGAAATCTGAAGGTTCAAATGGACGAGTCATGACAGGGAATAACTGGTTATTTTTGCCAAGCTTTCATTTTACTCTTAGCTAAAGAATATTTTCAGGGACTTTAGCTTATGGAAAGCTCTTGGCACTACAGGATATACTCAAGATTGCTAAATGTAGTATAAAAATTTATTTTAAGCATCTGTGTAATACTTTGTAATACACACAGAATTTTCCTGTTGGCTTTGAATAATTTCTGCATTCAGCAATATCATCAAAGAAAAAATGAGCTCTTTTCTTTCTGCTGTTTTGTGCCTAGTAAGATCTACGCTCATTAGAGCGTAGAAGACGCTGACCTCTTGTGGAGTCTAAAGGGAGCATTTTATTGCAGTAAGAATCACGTAATCGAAACTACATAGGACTAGATACAGGGATTAGCTTCCACTGACCCCAGCAGCTAGAAGTGGTTTTCTCCCTCTGACTTTCACAACCATGTGTCTGTTCTGGTCATAGGATTCTTAACTACTGTGATGCTTTGTGGTTTTTAAAACTTCTTTGGTATGTTTATTTAACATATACCATATGTCAGGCATTTATTATGTGGCTAAGATTAGGGAATTAAATGAAGCAAAGCTCCTGCCTTGAAGGAACTCACGGCCCAGTAAGGAATTGCATAAAACTAAATACAGAAATGTAACGTGAGAACAGCGTTTATATGGATTTGTATATGGTGTTCTGAAATCTCAAGAATAGTGGTATACACTTTACCTGACGAGTTTATGACATTGTAGAATCCAGTTACTTATTTTTCCCTGTACCCATTCCCATAATAACTGGAATTTATTTGGTAAGTTTTCAGCATTAATTGATTTTGCTTTGGTTTTATTTTGTTTTTTAATTCTTCCTCATTTTGGTGAGCACATTTGCTAGTATTTCTTAAAATATTATTTTACTGAAGTACAAAATGCACATAGAAGGTGCACAAATCATAAGTTTACATTTGATGAAATGTCTTATGGTTATCATGATGTAACCACAACCCAGAGTAGTGTGCTGGATGGAGATGGCTCATGCCAGTCTGTGACAGCCGTTGTTTAATA